>JAGGNH010000106.1:0-187383 GCA_026586065.1 Dioscorea zingiberensis | reverse complement strand
TTTTGGTGCGAAAAAAGGAAGCGCTTTTATTGAAGGAAACTAAATCAAAAAGTGGATTGCTTTTAACGTAGTTTTTTAGCAACCTTGAATTAATTCCCATTGCCAATGTCCACTTCGTGTGATGAAATGGAAAGAAGAATTATAAGGTTTTTTTTTTCACCGAAACAAATTTGTGAAGTTTTCAGTTGTTTATATATAAGGTCAGTAAAGTTGAGTTCTTCGACAATGCCTCTCTATTTACTAAAAACAGTTAAGCCTCCTGGATTTAAGGGAAATCCAAGCAGAACTTCTTGTTGTTTCTGAAGCAGCATTTTAAGGATTGTACTGCTGATATGTAAGTTGTTTTTGGAGCAACTTATAAATTGATATCATCACTGAGTTCATCCTCTAGGTGGAATAGAGAAGAAAACTTGCCATATTTGCTTGATCACAATTTCAAAGTATACAACGATTTTCTACGTGAGAGGGAATAGAGCATGCAGAATTATAGACAGTCAACTGTAAGAGTACATCGCATAAAAAGATACCGAAGTTGTGTTTTTTTCAAATTCTTTAGCCTTCCAAGAAAAGGCTTGGTGGCTTAATTTGGCACAGTCCTTGCACTCTCTGTTCCTATGCTTAGCGCCAATGTGCATCACATTGTCTGCACCCACTTTGAACCTACTCGAGTCTGATTGGGAAATGCTTGTTTGAGGTGAAGATTTCTAGATTTTTGATCTAACTGTATTGTGTTTTAGGAAATGGTCATCCACATACCCAATTTAGTCCCTTTAATCATCTCTCCCCGAACGGATCTCCTTTTTACCCCAGTCCCTCCATACTATAAATTTGAAGCCTTTTTGGTCCATATATACTTTCACCGACTGAAATGTGGGCCTTCCAACTGCCTTCCATTTTGGCCCACTGGTACATTCTATACGCTTCTTCAGTGCTTTTTTGGTCCCTCAGACATATCACACTGGCGTATGTTTTTAGGAGTGGTCCTGGATTTTTACAATTGTCCCGGGAAAAGTAGATGGGGACTCAAAAAGGCTTTCAATTTATAACCTGAACTAAAAGTTTTTGAGCCGGTTCGGTATAACAAAGCGACTAAATTGGGTATTAGACCTTTAGAAATAGAAAAATTTGATCGAAAGCACATGATAAATGTCATTGTTCATTATGTTTGCAAAAGATTATTGTTATTGTAGTATATTTAGAAAAAGGCATGAATCCATTTCCTTAGTATTTTGGTATGTAGTCATGTGGTATATAATGATGAGTTTTCATGCATTTCGGACTTAAGCAGTGAGGCTGGAAATACTTGGAAACGAGAAGTGTGATCAAGCTGAAATTGATATAGACTAGAAGCCTGCGTGTAGTCTGTATTTTTGAGAGAAGGTATGTCTTGCATTTCCTTTTGGTTTTGAAATATGTTTATGTGCTCTCTATTAGAATGTTAAATTGAAGGCAAACTCTTCTTTCTTTTTGAGTATGAATTTTTGTTTTATGGATATGTAGTTGTTTGCTGGTAATTGAAGGTAGCTTTAATGACATTACCTTCTTGTTTGCATTTTTGCCAGAGTATCAATTCCATTGCATTTCCCATGACACAATATTAGAACATTTTGGGGAATTAGCGGAGTGTGTATCTCTTGTGTAGAGCAGTCATCAATGTTTTATATTATTTCTCTTCAAAAGTTACGCATTTTAGTATGCCAGACTTGTTATTTAGGAGTATTAAAAATATCTATTGTTTGTCTAACTTTTACCAATTGGGGGAATTTTGGTGAGGTGTGAGGTAAAGATTAGAATAAAAATTTCGGAAACTTCAAATCTTGATGGGAATGTTTCCATGCTACTTTTTAGGCTTTTCCAAACTATTATTCACATATAGACAATTTTATTTGATGCGATAGAGTAAAAGGTGGCTTTTTTTGTTGCAATTTAGTGACAAAGTCTGCAAGATCACTTTGGGCCTTTTTGTTTGGATGGAAAAAAAGAAAAATGTCGAAAGAGGGAGAACATCCTGATAAGTAAATAGAAACCATCCTTAAAGTGGCTTCTACACCGTTTAAAAGGTAGTGTTTTGGTCATGAAACTGGACAATACACCATTTATAGGTCAATCGTCTATCATCAAACTAATTGTCAAAAAGATAAATTTGGAGGGATTAGTTGCCAGTCGTATGTGTGCAGGCTTAGCAAAGCAAAGATAACCCTCAAGTCAGCCTTCACTGTGTTTGTGGCTAATATGGTGAATGCAAAGGCTGACTTTTTGCCGGGGAAATTCTATTTTGATTGCAGCTTGAAGGGATTTGATTACTTGGATCAATGTGTTGAGGAGACATAGATATCTCGCCAAAACATTTTTATGCAGTTCCTGGTCCAATTCGTTATTTTGCTAGAGATTTAGGGAGGTGGTCTTGTTGGCGAAAAAATAGGATATGAGGAAAAATGGTTTTGGAGGTCTTGGATATATGCATCATAGACGTATTAAGTATCAACACTCATAGTTGAGGGGATTCAAGTTGGTGTGTGCCAAATAAAAGTAAAAAGCAAACTATCTAGATGGAGTTGGTAAAGAGATAACGATGCGTATAAAGAGTGCAAGGAAAAATGGGAGATTGTATTTGGATGCGAGGGATATGTAAAGGAAAACCCTTGTGTGATTTGCCAACTCTTAGGGTGTTGTTTCTTGAAAGATATGCATTTCTTACCGCTAATTATAGATTAAGATTAGAGGCAGGCACAAACCCAGGATTCACTTGTACATGTATTTTTGTTTCACATTCCATAGATTGCCAATGACATTGTTATGCTTGATGTATAATTCTCTTTAAAGGTTACGAATTTAGTAATCTTTATGCTTTATCATTGCTTGAAGCTTAGGAACTTGCAATCAAGAAGGGCAAAACACCAAAAGCTTCTTGTATTATTGATCACACATTAAGTGGATCTGATCTGTATTGATATATGTCGATGTGGCAAAAGCCCTTGTTCAGTTTAAAAAGTTGGCTCTTACATTTAAATCGTAGGTGCAAAATTCTTTAGCTCTCTCACACAGTTTAGAAAAGTTTAGCGCTCCTATAATTGTCAAGTGATTCTAATAAAAGGGGATCCCATCAAGTAAATGGTGCATTTTACCCCTCTTTCTACTCTTAACTAGCCTCAAAGTTTATGCATTTATGATCAGTCGATGGAGGATTAATAACTTTTTCTTTGGACTATACTTTTGCTCTCAATTTAAAGGGAATTTATTAATAACAAGTAGAATTCCCAAAAGCTAATTATACCTCTCCAACTCCAGATCAAATTACCCCACTTATTCCATTTACATATCCACCCACTATACTTTTTAGAAGTTTTGCAATACATGCTTTATGGTTCATAAGTATTTTGTTGTTTTAACCATTGATTTTTTCATTTATTTCAGTCATTTTATAAAAATAAAGATAGTGTTAAATACACATTTCTACTACTAATCATGGTGTTTTGGATGTAGTGCCATGGGGAGGCTTAAAAGCCAGAAATCAATAGTATTTCTTAGTAGAAGGTATATAAGGTCTTTTCATTGATATGATTAAATAAATACATTGTTGAATGAACTATGGATGGGATACTCATGGATACATGTGTATGAGAATCTCTACTACTTTTGCAGTGAAAGTGGTTTGACATATGAGATGAGAAAGTTTTACAACCACATATAGAGGCGATTATCTACCTACAGTTCTTTTTAGCATCCCTCATGCCGTCCAATATATATATATTTTGGAACTTTTGTAATGGCAATTCTTCTTGATCGCGTATTAAGAATTACCTGCAGCTTTCTTGCAAAATTGATATTGATCTATAGAAAAAAGTTGCTTCGCATACCCCTTCCCCAACTACTACACATATTTGCTTAAATGCCTATTTGCTTGCATACCCCTCCCACACTACTTTTTCTGCTTATATACCCCCTGTCGTTAGTCACCATTAGCTGCCGTTAGATTTTGTAGAGTTAACTATAGTTAAAATTTAATCCCAAATAAAAAATTACATAATTATCCTCATTTTTTTCATTTGTTATATAAAATAATTAATGTCTATAAAATAAAAAAAAATTTTAGAGGGGTATATAAGCAAATTTAATTTAATAATAATTTGTTCTTCTAAATTTCCATCCTTTTGAGTGCTAACACCGTCCAAGGGGTCAATTTTAACCACAAAGGCATATAAGTAAAAATTAATTGATTTCAGGGGCATGCAAATAAATATTATTATTTTAGGAAGTATTGGAAACAATTTCCAGAAGAGTTTTACGGGAGGTATGCAAAGCAAAAACCCCTTATTCATATATGAATCGAGAAAGCTTGAGCCTCCACCTGGATTGTAGAATCCAGCCGGAACAACATTAGTTTCTTGCAATCGCAAAAAATGGGCTCACCCAAATTGTAGCAGAGATAGTTATAGCTCAGAGCCTCCTTTCTTTTTCCTTTGACCCTGAGGCACCTAGATTAGGAACCCATGTGTGTTTAAGCAGATAATATTATTGGACCATGAGTGTTCTGCGGGTAAGAAGGGTGGGGTTCCAGTATTGTTGCTGATAGGGGGATATCTGCGTTTGAGATTAAGTTAATCAATTTTTGAAAAATTTTTGAATTCTTGCTAAGGGGAAATTTTAAAAGTAAAAGTATTAATGATAAAGATACTTATTTACGCCTGAACTAGTTGCATCTGGTGGGTGCTTATTATTATATTTTTAAACTTCAATTAAATTTTCGGCGCGAAACGAGGAAATTTTATGACGGGGAAATATGTATTGAAAGTGATATCTCACTCTGGGGATATCTCCCGCCCATCAAAACACAAAACCTTTTTAACATAGTGTCCAAATTCGGGCTTTATAGCCTTGAGATGGAAAGCCAAGTGTAATAAAATTGCTTTTTTGCTGGTGTTGTGTCGTGTGTTTTTGGGTGAGTGTAATGTGCTGCCAAATACACTGCAGGGATTAATGTGTTAGAAATTTCACCCTAATAATATTCAATGGCAAAGGATTATTGACATTTTACTCCTGTCTATTGGGTGATTAGTATTGAATTTATCATCTATGGAATGCCCCCATTTTTACAGGGGATTTAACACTTTTCTTCCCCAAAACTTCCAAGCAAATATGTGGCTTAGCCCTCTGATGATAGGATACATGTTTTTATATTATTAATGTAAAACATTTAAAAGAAATTGTTTCTTCAAACTTTAAAAAGTCCGGATGTAATCCCCTTTATGAACTATGGTTTGATACGAAAGTTTTTTTATATAATTAATTCTATGAGCCTCAGAATTTGTTTTAACAAATTTAAAAATTAGAACTAAAATTCAATACATTAAAAACTTTCTTCTAATAAAATTCAACAAAATTACTTGCTAATAACTGTAAATTTTTCAGGAAGTTTTTAAAATTTCCTAAACATAAATGGTAATTAATTTTAAGGGTTTTTAAAGTGCAGATATTAATTTGAGTGATACTTACTTGAGGAGTTTTTGTTCATTTTTAAAATTTTAAAAAGGTGAATACAAAATTATTTATTATTTAATTTTTAAATATGAAGTGGATATTTGCTAAGTGGAAAAATATAAATAGAAAATGTTAGTGTCTAGGCCGCCGCGAAGTATACTGCAAGTATAGTGTATTGCACATGCATTGCACGACAGCATGTTGAATTGTTTTGATTTATTTATTCAAAAGGTTATAATTGATATTTTGTACCTAATATATTTTTTTATTTTTTTATTTTTATTTTTTATTAATGTTGATTTATAATATATATACCCGCTCTTGATGCCGTTGTTTGTTGATTATAATGATTTATATAAAAGGATTGGTTTTAGCTCATTGTTATACCCAATCATGCTGGAACATAAAAAGTTTAGTGGGAAATTTCTCAAAAGCTATTCCGTGCGTCATTGTCGGCTTTCTCCGGATTCAGTCTTTGATGATCTCCCTGCTGTTTCATTTTAGTCACCTCATGGCTGCAAGTGCGTTCGCGGTAAGGGTTTACGGCGTCTGGGCGCTGCCTTTGCTAGAGCCGCTTCAGCGATTTTCATCGTATAGGATGGGAAGATATAAATATAATGAGAAAATCGTTTTAGTACAGGTCAAGTCGATGGTTTTCATACTGATTTAGTAATCCTTATAGTGTTCTTACACACTATTTTAGCGGTTTTTATTTTTTGCATATAATGCAACGGGTGGTGGGGAATTTCAAACGTTAAGTAGGATAACCAAACTAAGCAGTAAATCTGCAGATTGTGAAAAGATTGGCCAATAAAATCGATGCGCTAACTTTATTTTATTTCGATGAATTTTTATTTTTCACATTCTCCCATCCATACGGCTACAAATCCTTTGGAAAACACGGCTTGTACTCAAGGTCCAGAAGCGACGCCGACCGCTATGGAATCTTACGCTGTAAAATGTACATACAGCAAAGTGACTTAACTGAGGAGCATTAGTACACCTTAGAAGGGCTTTGTGCGCTCTGATTTCACTGAACCACAAATGGCCTAACTGGTAAAAGCCTTGGCAAAACCATACATGGTGAAGTTTTTTGAAATTTTCCTAAAGCTTCAGGTATTCTAAATGCTTGGCCTTTTCTTTGCTTTATAATGTATATTCATATTGTAGATAATATTACTACGTAGTATAGTAAATAAAATATTGTTAAGAAAATGAATTGTTCTTTGGGTGAGATCTAATCCTTGTTGGTTTTGTAAATTTGAGATATTTTCTATGGAATAAAATTTATTTGTTTTCATTAAAAATTATTTTTATGTTATATAAACTTCTTCTATCGTATCATTTTTTTCTTCATTATTACATTAATTTTTCTCATTGGTTTTGCTGCTATATGAGAGATTTCTATATACGTGCTAGTATGAAAGAAGTTTATAATTCTTTTTAACTCCTAGAACTTTTTGTGGTTTTTTAAAAAATCTTATACCTCTCTTCCCACTACGATTTGTGTTGCTATGACCTAATTATATATTTATTCCATATGTAACGCCTTTATATTTAAAGCAAAATTCGTTACATTTATTTCAGTCTTGTGTGCACATAAAAAATTTGACTTCATAAAACATATTAAAAATAACATATTACATTTATTATATTTAAAAGTTTTTTAAAAATATATTTTTGATAATTCATTAATTATAGATGTACATATATGTAATTTCCTTTAGCATTTGTTTATTTATGAAATGGTTTTTCTTTGAGAATGTATTAAATTATGTTGGTTTTTAAATTATTTTTTTAATACCTGATCATATCATCCTCATTGCATAACTGACCTCTAGTCTTGATATCCATCCTTATAATTCACTTTTTATTTTTTTTATTTATGAAATTAATTATTTATAACTATTTCTCTTTTTATTTGATATAATAAATGTAATATTGTCATGCTTTTAAAAAGTTGTCTTTCATTATTACTTTTGTAGTACACACAATGATTGTCATGTTTTTTAAGGAAAATGTCTTATTTTTATTTTTATAGTATTCACAAAGATATTGATTAACAAAATAAATTTTAATTTGGTAATTAAGAAAAAAGAGATTGGTGTAGTGTGTTTTTTTTATAAAATAAATAAACCATATTTATTAAATGATAAAGATTTTGTATGTTGCATAAAGATGAGATTCTAATGTATCAGATAAAGGACTGCTATAGGCTCTTCACAAACTGGGATGAATTCAACAATCAATGCATGATTTTGTGCCGTTGTAAAATGCATTTGATGAGGAGCACCATCACAATGGGATGAATTCAACAACCAAGTTAAGATCACCATCATCCAGACTGCATTGGGATCAGCACATTTTATTAGTGATAAAGGAAAAATAAATGACCAAGAGCCAATTGACACCACAAATACCATTCTTTGAACATATCTATGATAACTCTTGTCGATCACTAATTCCTTTTGCCTGTTGATTTTCCATAGTCCATTGAAGGGAATCACATCAAGCAATATACAAACACTCAAGTCTCTAGACTAAAGAACGATTCACTCCAATGAATTGATCAACTGTTGAAATGTTACTTTTTTGCATAGCTACATTTGCAATAGAATAAATTCAGTTAGGAAAAGGAATGAATGCTTTCTTTTTTGTCCTTCGCAAAGGAATTCATAGCTCCACTTTCATGCTACCTGCAACATAGACAAAAGCATCAAGAATTTCAAGCTCAACATTTTGAAGATGATTAAGAACTCAATGGCGGGTTTTTACTATTCATCTCTTTACTGTCAATAGGCGGGTTAGTGATAAAACCCATTGGAGCAAGATTACGAATATCATGATCCCGGACACTTGGCATTTGCATAAGAATTAATTAAGGTCAAACAATAAGATTTATCCGAAAAAAGAATTAAGCACAACCAAAAAGCAAAAGTACTTGGTGCAAGAATAAAAATGAATTATCTAAGATTATCTAACAAGTTCTTGTTGAAGCTTTGTTTGCTTTTTGCACACACGCATACTTCCAAATTTGATGCTTGATTGACTAAAAAGAAAGTGATTGGAATGGAGGGACAAAGATCTCAAGGAGGTGACATGTTTGGATTTCAATTTAAAGTTACATATAATTCAACAATCATAAAAAGCCAAATTGACATCGACATTAATTGGAAATGGCTGCAAAATGCTATTCCCGACATTTTCATTCATTTTCATTCATTTTTCAAAATCAAAAGATACAATTTCTCAAATTCCTTACCTACCTCCTTTTTGTCAATTTGGTTAACTTCTCTGTAACCAGAACTCTAAAATCATGCATGTGTCAAAATGATATGCCTATCATATCTTTTGATTCGTGAACCACAATAAAAGTCACATATACAATCTATGAAGCCCTTCTCTTGGCATATTTGGCCAGAATAGATAAATACTCATGTGGAGATTGCTATGATTAAACCTAAATACAAAAAGAGCTCTTATTTTTGCCTAGTTTAGCCCATCATTTGATTATATGGTTTTCTCATCAAGTTATTAGGTTGTGAATGCAGGTAATATTTAAAGTTCATATTCTTAAAATAGAGCATTAACACCACTTGAAAACTTCTATCCTGATAAGACACATCAAACTTAAGTTGCTAGAGAATAACCTGGTGCCTAATCAAGCTATAGTGATGTACTCCATTACTGAAGTTTAACAATAGAAATTGTATTGCATTATCAAGCTATCAAATGATTATAACCCATTAAAGTGTAGCATGTATGTCAATGTTGATTTGCATTGCAGGACCTTCAAACAAATAATCACCTCTGAGGGGTACTCATCTACAAAGGCAGTATATTCACATTATATCCATCTAAACTATAAAATACTTCCATATTAACACATCATCCCTGTTTATTTAAAATACATGTGTTAGCATTAACTATCCCCAATGCTTTTTCTTGCTTGCTAGAAAACACTACAGAAAACAAAGTTCCCAAAACCCCACTAAGTAACAAAATGATTTATGGATGACTTCATGAAAAAAAGTAATGGATGAACCATCTCAAGAATCATACATTATTGTTATGCAATATGAGTACCTATTGTGAAACTGATAACACAAATGTATACAAAAGCAATAAGAAGCTCAAACTAAACATACATGGGATATAACAACAATATTTAAGCCATCAAGGCGCAAAGACTTCCACCAAAAACCAACTAAAATTTATTCAAAAGCAAAAATTTATACACAGGAATAAAAAAACATGTATACAAAAGCAATAAGAAGCTCAAACTAAACATATTTGGGATATAACATGTAAGAAATTAAAACACAAAGATTTCCACCAAAGACCAACTAAAATTTATTCAAAAGCAAATAATTATACACAATAATCAAAACAATGTATGCAAAAGCAATAAGAAGCTCAAAGTAAATATACCTGGGATATAACAACAATATTTAGTCATTTAAACACAAAGATTTCTTAAGAAACAAACAAATAAGTCAAGATTTTACGTAACATACCTAACGCAAGAGCTATGTTGTTGCTAATACTGCATTCAATGGTGTAAACAAAAGCGAGAAAATTAAAAACAAAAAATAAAAAAATTGATTGTTGCTAATACTGCATTCAATGGTGTAAATAAAAGCAAGAAAATTAAAAACAAAAAAAAAAATTGACAAAACTCAAGGGGGCGTTTGGATTGAAGGAATGGTTACTATTAGAATGGGATTAATTATGTACACTGATATATTCCCACGTTTGGGTACGCAACTATTAGAATGGTAATGGATACTATAGATAATGGGATTATCTATAGTTAAGTAATTCCATTACCTCGAAAATTGGGGGGAATGGGGAGTAATGAACATTGTTGATTGGAAATGACACTTTTACCCTGGTTAAGATTTAGTAAATAAAAATCATTAATTATAATAATTAACATAAATGGAGTATTTTAAATATTTAATTACAACAACAACAACAACTGGCCTTCTAATCCCATACCTAGATGGGGTGCCATTTATGTACTTGATTCTTTGTTTTCACGTCAGGCTTCCTAAATATGAAATAAAAATAAATAAAAGGAAATGAAATAAACTGAAATAAAATGAAATAAAATAAAAAATAAAAATACATAAATAAATAATAACAACAACAGATAATTCTATGAGAGATTGGGATGTTAGAAATGTAACAATGATTCCTACAAACAAAGCTAAGCTTAATGAAGAATAACCTTTTTAAGCGGACTTCCAGAATCCTATACCTCTTAAGTGGCTGGCTATATGAATTCTTTGTCTCCATGCCGCCTCACAAAAGCAAAATCCGCTCAATATCTAACTGCCTCCTAATGTAGGTCCTGACACCACCTCTACTATGTAATCCTAGGCCTACCTCTACCCCTCTTCTTACCTTCTACAACTAAACTATCACATTTTCTCAACCTGAGCACTGGGGGTCTCAGTGTGTCCAAACCATCTTAAACGCCTCTCAGATTTTATCTTCAATTGGGTGCAACATGCACTTACCCATTGGATGTGTTCATTTCTAATCTTGTCCAATCTTGTATGACCACTCATCCATCTTAACATCCTCTATTTCGTACCTACATTCATCTTATGCATATGTTGAACTTTAGTTACTCCAACACTCGCCCAAAGATAAAGATGGCTCATTTGTCCTAAGCGCGCCCTATAAAATTTTCTCTTTATTTCGTTACGCATCTTTTTATCACATAACACCCCCGTGGTACTTCTCCATTTCAACCATCCAGCTTTGATTTATGAGTTACATCTTCATCTATCATCCCATCATCCTGGAATCATCCCATCATCCTGGAAAATGGAACCTAAATACCTAAAATGGTTAACCTTAGACACTACCACCCCCCCAGCTTCACTTCTCCTTCATCTCTCCTACTTAGACTAAAATTACAGTGCATATATTCTGATAGGGATGAAAGTAATAAGACATGTGGTAGTCATCCAAATAAACCACGTGTAGTCATCTAGACAAACCACGTGTCAGAATAGCCATTCAGGATATCATGCTTCAAGCCTACCATTCCGATATGAACGCTCACCTGGATCGGATCGACACATCACGGCTTACTCCTCCGATATGAAGAACCGATATGCATCTAAAACGAAGCTTATGAGCCATGCCACTTCGGTGCTTCGTGAAAGAAGCTCATCAATCCAAATATAATGTAATCCATAATTACCCATATCGCTTCAAATTTCTAAGAGGGATACCAGAGATGTACCGCATTCCGTAAAAGTTCTAGAATAGTTAAATTGGAGACAGCTTAGGATGCTTACTGCACCTAATTCTAGCTGATCATACCGCAAACACGCATTGACTAAATTGAGAAGCTGCTGCTCAAGACGCACCCATGCCTATAAAAGGCAAGGATCAAAATTCAATTTGGACATTCCAGATCCAAGTAGCGTAAACTCGCCAAATTGGAAACATAATCCGCTCTTTCCATTTCACGCCTTCTATTCGAAAACGGCCGCAAAGATCTCTTTGTACATTCAATGATTGATAGTGAGATCTTTTTCTCCCCGTGGTTTTTTCCCGGATTTCTCGTGGGTTTTTCCAATGAAATTTGGCTCTTCTCTCTCTTGCTTGGATTCTCTTTCATTTCTCACCAGGATAGCCACCCTATAAATATAAATTCAATTAGGCTACTAGGCTGAATTGGGCCCTAAATCCAATTTTAGTACTAACAATTTGGCGTCCTGTCATGGGGAAAACGTGGACTAAAAGTTCATGGCTGCTACTAATGTGAGAAGATAAAAAGATTCCAATCTCGTGAGGGAGGGAAGAGGAGTCTCAGAACCCTCCAATGGAAGGCACAGCTTCCTCGAGCCGAGATTACTCTAGCAAGTGTTGGGATCCAAAAATGACCAAGAACGCCAAGGATAGCGCAAGAAATTGAAGAATCAAACAAGCTCTCCAAGAAGCACGATAGCTAGGTGTCTTCCACTAAGGTTCCCCCTCGATGCCCAACCTATCAAAGAGAGCTGGAGAAAGGAAAGCGGATCGGCCTCAAGCATCAAGCACCATCCCCGAGAGATATCGGCAAGGAGCCTTCACCGAAGCTCTGGATACGGCGATCGTCCGCGATCGCCATAATCGAAGGGACGAGGGTAGAGAAGGGAGAAAGAGGGGATCTCCCCGCTCTCCGCATAAATCCTTCTGGCCAAATGGAGGAGGACCCGATCGTTGACATATCGATCCGTAGAGCGGTATCATTCATCGATCGCAGATCCTTCCTCGAGGCCGATCTCCATACCGCTTTCACTCAGCGCCAGCTTCCACGGCTTGACTACCGGCTAGCCATATCGCGTATTCTCCTCGCGACGGATATATAGAGGGAACGAGTCCAAAGAACTTGTTCCCCATGTTACTTCCCTTTATATGGGCGTATTTGGGAAGCTCCCTTCCCTGAACACTTTAGACCTCCAAATGTTCGCTTCTACGACGGGACTTCGATCCCTGTGAGCACTTGGAGAGTTACAGAGGCAGATGATGGGCAATGTAAATCCATCAAGTTGTCATATGCCGAGCTATTCCTAACACTTAGTGGGGATGCACAATATTAGTTCGTGGGGATTCCCCGTGGACCTGCGTGTATAATTTTCGACTGAATCCTTACGACCTTTTCCTTTGCAATTTCGCCAAAGAATGAAATCAAGAAGAATCCCATGATGTTACCGATTTAGACAGAGGTCGGAGGAGAGTCTTCATGGATACATCACCGCTTCAATAAGGAGGTTAATGGCACGGTAGATATGAATTCACCGGCGAGTTTGTGGGAATAGGCTGAAAGGGTCAAGGACGGGCCCTTTAAGGATTCCTTAATCTAGAGAGCCTCAGAAGGCCTCTCAGACTTCCAGAACTTAGCTGCTAAGTATATTGCCTCTGAAGAAATGAAAGCCAAATGACGCGAGAGTGATCTCTTGCAGCTAGAGGAAATCAAAAAGAAGAGTCATCACCCACAGCCATATCGGGACTGGAGAGAAGGAGCTCCGAGAGGTGATAAACCTCTGGAGGGAAGGGGGCCGAAATCTAAACAGAGCAGATCGGTTTGAAGAGAGAGGACCCCCACTACATCGGGGGTATGATCCTGAAAGGGGAGAAAGTACCACAACTATTCCATCTTGAACACCTCATTGGAAGACATTCTCTCCCAAATCCAGGATCAGAAAATCTTAAAGCCTCCACAGTCGATGAAGGATAATCCAAGGAGGAAGAGGAGCAAGAAATTCTGCAAATTCCATCAAGATAATGGGGCATTTTACTGAGGATTTGTATCGGTTGAAGAACGCTTATCAAGGCCTTATCAGAGAAGGAAAAGCTGGAACAATTCTTACAGAGGGAGCCTAAACGGAGATCGAGCATAATCCACCTCCTCTGACCCTATTATTCCCTTGCGGCCACACCGGGGCGTACAAGGTTATTGCTTTGGGGCCCGTGATACGGGAGAGAGTTCAAGGTCAAGGAAGAATCATACCAGAGCAAGTGTTGATACTCTGAGAATGTTACTTTCTTGAAGAGGCCTCGCATGACTCTATACAAATTTGTTTTTCCGATGAGGACTTGAGAGGAGTTCATTATCCACACGATGATGCTCTCGTGATTACGCCTCAGATTGGGGTATTCATAGTAGAGCGAAGTCCTCATCGACACCGGAGTTCTGTGGATATTATATTCTCACTCCGGCTTTTGACAAAATGAAGCTACCGATGGAGAACTCGAGCCGATGAGGTCTCCACTCATCGGGTTTAACAAAGGAGTCCACTTCAACCCGCGATGGTATGATCTCTACCTCTCGCTCTGGAATCTCCCCAAAATTTACTACCGCCGCTGCCGCTAACTTTTTGATCAGACGTACGCCACTTCGAGCTACAATGTTATTATTTGAAGGTTATCAATCAATATGTTGAAAGTCGCTCCTTCAACATATCATATGATGATTAAATTTCCTACACCCAATGGGCCGCGGTAAGTAGCAAGGGTGATCAAGTGAAGCTTCGGCCGATGTTATGCCACTATGCTCAAAGGAATCACGGATTGAAGGGAAGCATTGCCGATCCGGGAGGCACTCACAGGGAAGATATTCAACAGTGAAGATGATGAGAGAGGGAGAAACGCCAGCCGCACCTCCGGTTTGAGGAGTTGAAAGCCATACCTCAAGGATGAACAACCTAGGAACGGACCGCTCGATAGGGAGCAAATCTCCTAAATCAGCAAAGAGGAGATCTTGATCTCTTAAGGAGCAACTCCGATATCTTTGCGCTCGGAAAGCGGAGGAGATGCTAGGAGGTGCCACAGGGGAGGTTATTGTGAGCATCGGCTTAATGTTGATCCGGCCGCATAAGCCGGTTATACGTAAGCTAAGTTTCACTCCAGTCGGCCCAGTCACGCCTTAAAGAAGAAGCAGACAAGCTACGAGAAGGGGCGACTTCATTCGTGAAGTATATTACCCCGAAAGTGGTGTCCAATGTAGTATTAGTGAAAAATCCGCGTGGAAAGTGGAGAATGTGTGTGGACTTCTGATTTGAATAAAGCTTGCCTAAGGATTGCTACCTTTGCTTTAATCGATAACCAGTAGATTCCACATCGTGATATGAAATGCTAAGTTTTCTCGATGCATATTGGGTACAATCAGATCAAGATATAAGCGTGGAAGTTGATGTGAGAAAACATCTTTATCACCTGTGGAGAGGAACATACCGTTATAAGGTCATGCCTTTTGGCACGAAAATGCCGCGCTGCCACTTTTCAGAGATTGGTGAATAAGGTTTTCAAAGACCAGACCGATCGAAGAAACGTGGAAGCGTATGTTGATGATATTTGTGAAAAGTACTAGTGGTGAACAACATACGCCATCTCGGCAGGGAAACTTTTGCGCCGAAAGCATCGAATGAGTCTCAATCCTACAATAAATGCACATTTGGAGTTCGACCAGGAAAATTTCTAGGATTCATGATCACACATCGGGAATCAAGCTAACCGAGAAGATACGAAAGGTTCTAGAAATGAGATCCCCAAGAACAATCAAGGAGATACAAAGACTCAACGGCGGCTACTCAAGCGCGGCCTAGGGAGGTTCATATATATAGTCCAAGTCCGTGAGAAAAGAATCTTCTTTTTTTTTCTTTCGGCATTGAGGAAAGCTCCAAAAGTTGAATGGAATGAGGAGTGCGAGAAAGCATTTGTACAAATTTGAAGGAATATTTCTGCAATCACTTACAAAATTTCATCGGCAAAGCCTAAGCCAAGGGAAGAACTCTACCAGCCATTTATATTCAATCCAGGGTATGCCGCCGTCGCCTGCATCAGGGCAAGATTGAAGATAATGTGCGTAAAACCTCAAAGTATTACACAAGCAAAGTTCTCACCGATCATCGAGTCCAGAGCATCTTTCTCTGGGAGAAGTCAGGCTTATGCTTTAGTAGTTCCCGCTCTCGCTGACTCCGGCCTTATTTCCAATCACATCAATAAGGGCATTGACCGCATCACCGCTGAAGCAAATTTTACACCGCCAGGCACACATCGGGAGGCCTTTCATTCCGGATGGGTACTTTGAACTACGCGAGTATGATATCGCTTATGAGTCACGCACTTCAATAAAGGCCCAAGTACTACAGACTTCATAGCCGAAGCCGACAACTACTACGGATGATGATCCTTCAAACATCAAGTTGTCAAGTCGTGGGGATGACCCTTCATCTCTGGACTCTACACACGATGGATCTTCAACGGGAGATGCAGTTCCGAGGAGGACTGATCCTGCCGCAATCCCCATCGGGGTGGAACACTTCAACCATAATGAAGTTTCGGGTTCAAAGCTACCAATAATGAGGCCAGTACGAGGCTTTGATACTTAGGATGCAAGTAGCTTGGCTCGCGGGCTTTGTAAAAGGAATCGCAAGCTAATACAAGATTCCCCAGCCTAGTTGCGGGCCATTTAAGTAGGTGAATTTGAAGCAAGAGAAGATCATATGGTGGTAAGTATATAAATCTTTTTTGTTGCAGAAGCTCACCACAAGCTTTGGAAAATTTCACATTTCCAAGATTCCCGTTGCATGCGGAGAATCAATGTGCCCGATCTCCTATCCAAAATTGCTCTCAAGAAACACTACATCACACATGTACCCAAGAGTGAATATTCAATACCTAGCAAACAAGAACAATTGATTGTCTGGCCACCTCGGAAGAACTCCATGGATATCGCATCAGAGCCATGTTGGATCGATCCGATATTGAGTTATCTCAAGGATGGAACTCTCCCAGCAGGACCCAAAGGAAGCACCTGGAGAGTCACTATAAGAGCTTCCCGATATAGTGTGCCGGATGGGCAAATATAAGAAATCTTTTACTCTCCCTTTATTAAAAGTGCCTGCACACCATCGGAAGGGGAATATGTTCTTCAGGAGATCCATGAAGGGATCAAGTAGGAGATCATTTTGGGGGGAAGAGCATTGAGTCACAAGGTCCTTAGACAAGGATATTATTGGTCACTTTGAATAAGGATCACCAATTAAATTGTTGAAGAAATGGATGCTTGTCAACGCTTATGCTAACATTCAACTTGGCCCCCTCGATACCACTCACCGCAGCAGTGGGAGTAATGGTGACCATTTGCTTTATGGGGAGTTGATATAGTCAGGCCATTTCCTCTGTTACCGACAAATGAACGGTTCCCATCGTGCGCGATTGCCCACTACTTTACTGGCTGGGCGTAACCACTAGCCAATCAGCCAGGCTTCGTTAGGGCTTTTTATGGAAATTGCTATTTGCCGCTGGCTCCTCGCTCACAGGCCTTCATCACTCCATTAATGGCCAGCCTCGATAACCCAAAGCATTCAAGAAGTTTTGCACCGATCTTGGTATTGAATCGAGGCTAACTTCTCGCTACTCATCCACAAAGTAATGGACAAGGAAGTAACCAATGTAACTCTCTTACATAGTTTGAAAACAAGGGTCCTCGTAAAACGGGTAGAACTCGGGTAGAGGAAGTTCCTAATACTCTATGGGCATATCAACAACCGCCGAACCCCCAATCCCGTGAGACCTTCGCTAGCTGCGTTGAGTAGAGGTTGTGCTCCCAAAATTAAAATCACCTTTACCCACACCAAGAACGCTAATCCTTCTCGATCCAAGAAGAAATGAAGAGCAACTCCGGCCGAAATGGATCTATTAGATGAAAAGAGAGATTAAGGGCCAATGTTCGAAAGCAATACAGACGTAAGCGTAAAGTCCTAGGTGGAGCAGATTACAACGCCAAGGTGAAAAGAAGTGACCTTCCTGTGTCGGAGATTTAGTATTGAGAGAGAGAACATCTTTCAAGGCAACAAAAGCTCTAATCTAGGAAGCTCAATACCAATTGGGAGGGCCCATATAATGTACGTGAAATTGTAAGTGCCCGGAACATATTGCTTTTCTAAGACGGATGGGCGTAAACCTCAAACGCTCCATACCATCTCGCCGTAACATCTACTGAGGTACTATCAATAAAAGTAGTTATTTCCATACATATTTGTGTTTTTGCTTCTACTTTATTCCTTGAAAAAATCTGCTCACAAACAAAAAGGCGTAACCAACTCTAGAAGTCATAACTTGGCTACAATGCCATATCGAGCTCAATCGCCATATCGGTCCCGATATTCTCATCAACCTCAACAGCCATACCGCCCCAATAGATCATATCGGTCCCAACGGATCATATCTATCTCAAATGCATCATACCGTCCTCGCTATATCATATCAATCAAGACAGCACCATACCGGTCTCGCCATATCATATTGATCAAGATTGCACCTATACCGTCCGCCATACCGTGATCGATCCCAACGCTAATCATATCGTACTTCCAACGCCCATACCGGGCTCATCAAGCTAAATCGATCCCAACGGATCATATCGTACCCAACGCCTATACCGGGCTCAATAAGCCATGTTGGTTTCGACCTGATCATATCGGCTCTAACAGTATGACGAATCTAACTCAAGCGTATCACGCTTAATTTACCATATCAACTAACGCACACTCAAACTTGGAGGATCAACAAGCCAAAGCAGCTCCAAAAGGAGACAACTGCATCCAATCATTCATCGACAAAATTATAGTCGGGATGGACAATTCCCTCCAATCAAACAATCGCTGAGTCATCATACAAGCGTGACACATTTACAAACCGCATCAGCTTTTCATACAAGTAAGATCAAACTTTATTTCTACATGACTTCGCAACTTATTACTTTTAAGAAGAAATTTTGTTCCACACAACAAGAATGAGAAACTTCAAGAAATGAAACAATCGAAGAGGTAAATTGATGAAAGAAGAAGTTCATTAATTGAAAACAAAGGAGTACAATGGTAATACAAGAATCAAGAAGAATCCAAGAAAAGGGCTGATTCAATCGAAGTGCCACAAGGACTTGAGAGGGCTACCGCAAGTGCCGATAATACCTTATGACACTCGATTGTTCCCAAGGATATGAATCTCAAGCCGCTGCATCCTCTCGAAGAACAAAAACCAGCAGCTCTCCCTCCACCAGTTGGTGATCCCTCACGAAATCAGCCCACCCTGAATCTCGAGCATCTCCAAATTCGTGCAACATAGATAACGTGAATCGCCCAAAGAGGTTTCCGCCGTCCGCGCAGTCTAACGGGCCCCGCTTCGAAGAACACCCTCATATGACCATGGAAGGCCCTGGGAATCCAAAGATAACGGGAGTTATCGTTGAGGAAGAACCTAAAGAAAGAAGGGCAACTATTATTACCTATGGCGAAGAAGAAAGATACTCAAAAACAAAAGCCGCAACCTTTCAGATTTATATTGAAGGTTTCATGAAGGCGAAATGCAGCTCAAAATACCAAAGGGAGTCAACGCTTCTCTTCAAGTCCCGTAACATCAAAAGACGCCAAACGCGTTGTTTCAAGTCATGGAGAGTTTACTCTTGGTTTTTCTAATGGAATGCCTCAAACGCCGTAATTAAAGGCTCTATCTAACCGAAGTTAATGCTCTATTTTCCAAAGGGAGGACTCAAAAACAAGACCGATCCGATATGATCAATCGAGATCCAATATGAATATCCGTAAATAGACGTAAGATCTAAGAATTGATACTCTACAAATTGAAAAAATTTATTAAGTGGCAATCTCATTCATTCTCAAAAGAGAGAGGAAACAAAGAGACAATCAAGTATTCTCAATTCATGCAGTTTGAGTCAAATTTCTACATCAAGATGAAAACTACAAAGAGTTACAAATTTCTTTATCGATGAAGTCCCACGCATCAGATTCGCAAATGCAGCCAGATTCCTCGACCGCAAGCTTGAGCACGAAGTTTTGCTTCAAGAGCTTCACCAGATTTCTTCGCCTCGCCGCGTGAGAATTTTTCTTGAATGTACCTTTAATCCTTGAATTTCACCTCAAGTTGTCTCATTTCGGTGGATCTAACGGGAAGAAAAAAGAACTCAGTGATTAAAAGGAAGCAGAGGAAAACTAAAGGGAATTTAGCTAACCTTCCTTCCTACGCATGCTGGAGGATCTATTTTTCTGTGTAAACCAGGGTGCCATCTTATTAGCCTCGGAGGAGACAACCTTGGTACTTTTAGAAGACGCCCCTTCATCTGGAATATCGGAAACGACTTTGTTTTGGATAAAAGCGCAATAAACGCATCGCATTATAAGAGATATTAGGAGAAAGTAAAATAAAGACTTACACATGTTTCCGTATGTGTATCATCTTCGATCTCAATGATAGTGTGGAGAAGTTTTAATCAGCCTTCATGATCTTTCCCTTGAAGAATTGGCTTTTGATCATGATCTGCCTCTTCACCACCTCCCATATCCTTAGGAGGAAGTTCTCGATTCAAAGAAGAATAGTTTTATATATCGGATCGGATCCGATATAACTTTCCCCGCATTCGGAATTTCCCTTCAAATCCGGCTGTGCAAGAGGAGGAGAACTATTACATCGGAAACCTCTTTTCCGGATACGGATGTAGCATAATTTCCGCTCTAGACATGGGAGCATCCTGACCTTGATTCTTCAAAGAATCGGACCTCGCCCGACTTCTTGACACAAAGATCTTTGTCTTTCTCTCTTCTCACGCCGGATAATTTGGCAAAATAAAGTTCTATTACTTCGTCATAAGGAGTTTGATGGAGTTGATTGAAGGGTCTACGGAGGGACGCAGCTTAGAATTGAATAAACTTCTGATGTCGTTCTTCGAATTTCATCGTCAGAAAGTTCTCTTTTTTCTGCTGCGGCAAGTTTGCTTTCCAGCTCCATACTCTTCCTCCAGCTTTCATTCAAATTTTATGTTGCAGAGGACATTTCCTCCTTAATAACCTCATTTGATTTTTGAAATGAAAGAACTTCATTTTGAGCATTGAGATGCAGGTTTTCTTTAACCTCACTGCTCGCATAACAGATCTCTCTCTCCTTTGTCTTCTCGGCCAGCTTCAAAGATCTTTGAGCTTTGACTTCAATATTTTCTTCAACTCATTTTCAGTAGATGCTTCACGATTGAGTTCAGAAATTGTTTCGGAGAGCGTCCTGTTTTCATCAATAATGGATTCTTTCTCTTTCCTGCACTTATCTAGATCCGATCTAAGAGCATCAGCAGCTTGTTCAGAAAGAGAAAGAGAAGCTTGCAAACTCTCATGGTTAACTTTCAATGAGTGAGCTTCATGAGCTGGTGACTTTTCCAAATGGCTTAAACAAGCTTCTTCTCCTCATCCAATTTGATGATTTCAGCGCCTTTGAGAAGAAGATTCTCCGAGAGCTTTTTATTCTCTTCTTCTAATCGGAGATCGCGGACCTTCATCGCAGTAATTGTTTTGGTTGCAAAATGCAAATGCAACAACCCGACGCTTACTATAAAATGCCCAGTAAAACAAATTATTTTAGAAAGGAGAGACAGGGAATTATGCTCTCGATTGAGGGAAAGACTCAAAAAACATACCGAGGCCATTGACCATTGCAAATGGGCACAGGATTCCTCTAAACTGAATTGGTTCAAGTGATTTTTGACATCCCCTTGCCGCCAACTACGGAGAGAGTCTCTGACCGCATTAACATTAATGAGCAGAACATTGTCCTTTCGATGAGTAAGTACCTTGAATCCAGGACCTTGGACACTTGAGTTACCAACAGTCGGATCCACCATCCGAGTTGTTCCTAAAATCAAGATAGGAGAAATAAGACAGTCGATATGCGGTAGAGCAAGATGGAATTGAAAAGTACCATAAGAACGATGAGAGACATTAGGCTCATACCTTTCTTTCGACGAACGATTGGTTCTGATTCAGATGTATTCCCTTCGGATTGGGTAGGCTCATCCGGTCTGGAAACAGTAGGCAGATCGGGAATTTGCATATCGAAACCAGACCCGATGGGGAGTATGTGAGGAAACACAATGGGCGCATCGGGAATAGAGACATCGGGGGTTCATATAGTAAAACCAAGAAGAAGTAGTAATTCCTTCTTGAGTCGAACCACCACATCCTCAAAGAATGCCTTCTCAAGAAGTGGTATGGAGCGATGAATAGGATGTAAGTATAACTTTATCCGCAGCCTTTGTTAACTTCCTCTTTAACAACCTGAACTTCAACCGAATTGGAGGAAGGTCGGTAATAATGGGAGTCAAGTATCAGCTTCATAGTTGATAGGAACATCGTTCTCTTCTTCTATGCTTGGCCAAGCTTGCCGATGAGAAGGAATATTATCTGACGGAACCCTCTCAATTTCCTTGTTACCGTTAATCGAACTTCTTCACTTAAGATTTCTTTTCCCTTTTCTTGGATTTGTCACCGAAGATGGCCCAAGATTCTTTCGCTTAAAGTTTTTAAAGGCATGTATGTCTCTCTAACAAAAGGCAAATACATTCAGATCGCATAACAAGAAAGAATCATTTAAAAAATATGGATCAAAAACTCGAAGTGATCCTACCCAAAGCTAAATACAATCCACACTCTTGAAGCCTTTTATCTGATAGAAAGAATTTATCTAATGCAGTGCGCCTGAACTTCTTGAATCTTTGGAACCAATCAGTTTCGGCTGGCTTTTCATTAGCCTTGGGGCCCGATGGGGAAAAGGAGTTCCCCTATTCAAGCTAAAACCTCAATTCTCGCTATTAGAAATGAAGAAATATTTGCTTTTCCAAATTCCTTGATCGAATCGAGAACGGAACCAAGAAAGCAAAGACCGGTTTGTGACCAAAGTAGTACCAATCGACCGGCCTATCTTGGTTAAGATTGAAAAGAAGACTAAACAAAGTGAGCCGGATGGTTCGACCTCACAAAGCATCAAACAATAACAAAACCACAAAGGATTCTCCAAGAGTTCGGAATTGGTTGGGAAGGATTCAAGCTAAAGTGACGAAAAATATCTACAAAGATTTGTGGAAAAGGTAGCCTAAATCCCGCTATAAGGGCATCTTGATATATAACAAGATCTCCTCCTTCGGACGGGGAACAGGCATGCTCAGTAGCAGATGGGACCTGATAAGATATACTGGGAGATAAAAGATGATATTTCTCGACTAAATCATCTACCTTATCTTCAGAAAGGATACTAACAATAGAGTAAGAGCAGCGTTTTGGGTCTCTAGTAAGCTTCGGTATCATGGAAGAAACTGGCGAAACAAACCCTAAAACAGGAAAAAATCCAAACCCTAAAACGATGGAGATCTAAACCCTGAAGATGGGAAAAAGCTTCGTACCTGAATGGATAAATCCCTTCTGAGGACAAGGAGATTAATGGCTTCGTGAAGAAGAACAAAGCGAATGGAAGAGCAAGACGAAATGAATTCTGCACAGAAGCCGCCGCTTTTAAACGATTTTGAAATTCGATGACAGGCTCTCCAACAGTATTTGAAAATTAAATCGACGGTCAAGATCAATGTGAACAGTTATGCAAAACCCTTCATCCTACGGCCAGGAACAAATAGTGAGAATTGGGGTTTTAGCACTGAATGGGGAACTCCTTTTCCCCCATCGGGCCCCAAGGCTAATGAAAAGCCAGCCGAAACTGATTGGTTCCAAAGA
Source organism: Dioscorea zingiberensis (assembly GCA_026586065.1). Taxonomy (NCBI): domain Eukaryota; kingdom Viridiplantae; phylum Streptophyta; class Magnoliopsida; order Dioscoreales; family Dioscoreaceae; genus Dioscorea; species Dioscorea zingiberensis. The sequence continues at coordinate 163,831 of JAGGNH010000106.1, read as the reverse complement.
TTCAAGAAGTTCAGGCGCTGCATTAGATAAATCCTTTCTATCAGATAAAATGCTTCAAGAGTGTGGATTGTATTTAGCTTTGGGTAGGATCACTTCGAGTTTTTGATCCATATTTTTTGAATGATTCTTTACTGTTGTCTGATCTGAATGTATTTGCCTTTTTGTCAGAGAGAGACATGCCACCAAAAACTTTAGCTGAAAGAATGCAGGCAATCTCCCAGGCTGACAAATCCAAGAAAAGGGGAAAAAAAAATCTTAAGTGAAGAAGTTCCTAGTTCTGGTAACAAGGAAATTGAGAGGGTTCCGTCCGATAATATTCCTTCTCATCAGCTTGGCGCGAAGCATAGAAGAGAACCTGATGTTCCTATCAACTATGAAGCGTAATGGCTCCCATTATTGCCACCTTCCTCCAATTCCTTGAAGTTCCAAATGGTTAAAAAGAAGAAGTTAACAAAGGTCGCAGATAAAGTTGCTTCGGCCCCTGCTCCATCCGCTTCATACTTCTTCGTAAGGGTATCATTGAGGATACGGTCGGTTCAAATTTCAAGAAGGAATTACTACTTCTTCGGGTTTCATTTATCAACCAACCCCGATGTCTCTATTCCCCGATGCCCATTCATTGTGTTTCCTCACACACTCCCCATCGGGTCGGGTTTCGATATGCAAATTCTCGACCGCCGACCGCTTCCGCACCGGATGAGCCTACCCGATCCAAGGAATACATCTGAATCAGAACTAATCGTTCGTCGAAAGAAAGGTATGAGCCTAATGTCTCTCATCGTTCTTATGGTACTTTTCAATTCCATCTTGCTCTACCGCATATCGACTGTCTTATTTCTCCTATCTTGATTTTAGGAACAACTCGGATGGTGGATCCGACTGTTGGTAACTCAAGTGTCCAAGGTCCTAGATTCAAGGTACTTACTCATCGAAAGGACAATGTTCTGCCCATTAATGTTAATGCGGTCAGAGACTCTCTCCGTAGTTGGCGGCAAGGGGATGTCAAAAATCACTTGAACCAATTCAGTTTAGAGGAATCCTGTGCCCATTTCCAATGGTCAATGGCCTCCTGTGATGTTTTTGAGTCTTTCCTCAATCGAGTATAATTCTGCCTCTCCCTTTCTAAAATAATTTTTCATTGCATCGCTTTTATGGGCTTATCGGGTAGTTGCATTTTGCAACCAAAACAATTCTCAAGGGATGAAGGTCCGTGATCTCCCGCTTAGAAGAAGAGAATAAAAAGCTCTCGTGAGAATCTTCTTCTCAAAGGCACTGAAATCATCAAATTGGATGAGGAGAAGCTTGTTTACACGAACCGAAAAGTCAGCAGTAAAGCTCATGACTCATTGAAAGTTAACCATGAGAGTTTGTAAGCTTCTCTTCTTTCCTCAACAAGTCACGATGCTCAGATCGGATCTAGATAAGTGCAGAAAGAGAAAGAATCCATTATTGATGAAAACAGACGCCTCTCAAACAATTTCTCGAACTCAATGCTAAGCATCCATCAAAATGAGTTGAAGAAAATATTGAAGTCAAAGCTCAAAGATGTCAAGAACCGCCGAGAAGACAAAGGAGAGAGAGATTCTGCTATTCCAACAAATTGAGGGTTAAAGAAAACCTCCTCTCCAATGCTCAAAATGAAGTTCTTTCGCTCAAAAATCAAATGAGGTTATTAAGGAGGAAATGTCCTCTCCGCAAATATAAGGCTGAATGAAAGTCCGGAGGGAAGAGTATGGAGCCGGAAAGCAAACTTGCCGCAGCGTAAAAAAGAGAACTTTTCTCGACGATGAAATTCAAGAACGCATCGTAAGTTTATTCAATTCTAAGTCATAGGCCCCTCAGTAGACCCTTCAATCAACTCCATCAAACTCCTTATGACTTAAGTAATAGAACTTTATTTTGCCAAGTGTCCGCGGTGAGAAGAGAAAGACAAAGATCTTGGTCGTCAAGAAGTCGTGGGCGCAGGTCCCCGCTGAAGAATCAAGGTCCGATGCTCCATGTCTAGACGGAAATTATGCTAAATCTGTATCGGAAAAAGAGGTTTCCGATGTAATAGTTCCTCCTCTGCCTGCATCGGATTTGAAGGAAATTCCGGAATGCGGGAAAGTTATATCGGATCCCGATCCGATATATAAAGCTATTCTTGCTGAATCAGAACTTCCTCCTAAGGATATGGGAGGTGGCGAAGAGACTGATCATGATCAAAAGCCAATTCTTCAAGGGAAAGATCATGAAGGCTCAGTTAAAACTTCTCCTGCTATCATTGAGATCGAAGATGATACCGCCACGGAAACATGTAAGTCTTTATTTTACTTTCTCCTAATGTCTCTTATAATGCAGTCGTTTATTCGCGCTTTTTATCCAGCCAAAGTTGTTTCCAGTATTCCAGATGAAGGAGCGTCTTCTAAAAGTACCAAGATTGTCTCCTCCGAGGCTAATAAGATGGCACCCCCTCGGGTTTCCGACCTCGAAAAAAATAGATCCTCCATCAGACGTAGGGAAGGAAGGTTAGCTAAATTCCTTTAGTTTTCCTCTGCTTCCTTTTAATCACTTCTGCTCTTTTTTTCTTCCCAAGTTAGATCCACCCAAATGAGACAACTTCGGAGTGAAATTCAAGAGTTAAAGGCAGTTCAAGAAAAATTCTCATGGCATGAGCTTAAGAAATCTGGTGAAGCTCTTGAAGCAAAACTTCGTGCTCAAGCCCGTCGAGAATACGCTGCAAGATACAGTAGCTGGGACTTCATCTGATAAAGAAATTTGTAACTCTTTGTAGTTTTTCATCTTGATGTAGAAATTTGACTCAAACTGCATGAATTGAGAATACTTCGATTGTCTCTTTGTTTCCTCTCTCTTTTTGAGAATGAATGAGATTGCCACTTAATAAATTTTTTCAATTTGTCGAGTATCAATTCTTCCGATGCCGATCTATTTCTGGATATTCATATTGGATCTCGATTGATCATATCGGATCGGTCTTGTTTTTGAGTCCTCCCTTTGGAAAATAGAGCATTAACTCGGTTAGATAGAGCCTTTAATTCTGAAGCGTTTCGAGGCATTCCATTGAAAAAACCAAGAGTCGCTCTCCATGACTTGAAACAACGCGTTTGACGTCTTTTGATGTTCTGGGACTTGAAGAGAAGCGTTCAGCTCCCTTTGGTATTTTGAGCCTGCATTTACTGCCTTCATGAAACCTTCAATATAAATACGAAAGGTTGCAGCCTGTTTTGAGTATCTTTCTTCTTCGCCATAGGTAATAATAGTTGCCCTTCTTTCTTTAGGTTCTTCCTCAACGATAACTCCCGTTATCTTTGGATTCCCAGGGCCTTCCATGGTCATATGAGGGTGTTCTTCAAGCTGGGCCCAAGTTAGATCAAGCGGACTCAGGGACCCGAAACTACCGGGATGCTTACGTTATCTATGTTGCCTGAATTTGGAGATATCAGATTCACTGACGGGTGCGCTGATTTCGTGAGGGGTCACCAGCTAGTGGAGGGAGAGCTGCTGGTTTTCGTTCTTCGAGAGGATCTGCGCTTCGAGATTCATATCCTTGGGAACAATCAGTGTCATAAGGTATCGACACTTGCGGCTGCGCCCTCTCAAGTCCTTGACGGCACTTCTGATTCAGATCCGCCCTTTTCTTCGGATTCTTCTTGATTCTTGTATTACCATTGTACTCCTTTGTTTTCAATTAATGAACTTCTTCTTTCATCAATTTACCACTTTCTGATTGTTTCATTTCTTGAAGTTTCTCATTCTTGTTGTCGCGGAACAAAATTTCTTCTTAAAAGTAATAAGTTGCCGAAGTCATGTAGAAATAAGAAGTTTGATCTTACTTGTATGAAAACTGATGCAGTTTGTAAATGTGTCACGCTTGTATGATGACTCCCGCGATTGTTTGATTGGAGGAATTGTCCATCCCGATATAATTTTGTCGATGAATGATTGGTGCAGTTGTCTCCTTTTCGGAGCTGCTTTGGCTTGTTGATCCTCCAAGTTTGGTGCGTTCCGTTGATATGGTAAATTAGCGTGATCTGCTAGAGTCCGTTCGATCTGTTGGAGCCGATATGATCCGTCGAAACCAACATGGCTTGTTGAGCCCGGTATGGGCGTTGAGCCGATATGATCCGCTGGGATCGATATAGCTTGTTGGAGCTCTGGTGATGGGCATTGGAGTGATATGATTCGCTGGGATCGATCACGGTATGACGAGACCGGTATGGTCCGCCTTGATCGATATGATATGACGCAGACCGTATGGTCCGGCCGAGATCGATATGATCTGTTGGGACCGATATGATCTATTGGGGTCGGTATGGCCTGTTGAGGTTGATGAGAATATCGGGACCGATATGGTCCGTTGAGCTCGATATGGCATTGTAGCCGTTATGACTTCTAGAGTTGGTTCTGCCTTTTTTGTTTGTGAACAGATTTTTTCAAGGAATAAAGTAGAAGCAAAAAACACAAATATGTATGGAAATAACTACTTTTATTGATAGTACCTCCGTAGATGTTCTGAATGGTATGGACGTTTGAGTTTACGCCCATCCATCTTAGAAAGCCAATATGTACCGGGCCTTACAATTTCCTGTACAATATATGGGCCCTCCCAATTGGTATTGAGCTTCCTAGTTCGACTTTTGTTGCCTTGAAAGATGTTCTCTCTCAATACTAAATCTCCGACCTGGAAGGTCACTTCTTTCACCTTGGCGTTGTAGTACCTCGGACTTTCACGATACGCCACGCTTTCGAACATTGACGCAATCTCTCTTTTCTTCTAATAGATCCAAATGGCCCGGAGTTGCTCTTCATTTCATCGGATCAAGGATTGTGTTCTTGGTGTGGGTAAGGTGATTTCGGCCGGGAGCACGACCTCTACTCCAAACGCTTAGCGCGAAGGAGTCTCACCAGCTTGGGGTTCGGCGGTTGTTCGATATGCCCATAGGTATTCGGAACTTCCTCTACCCATTCGACCCGCTTCGAGAACCCTTGTTTTCAAACTATGTAAGAGAGTTACATTGGTTACTTCCACTCTGTCCATTCGCTTTGTGGATGAGTAATGTAAGTTAGCCTCGATTCAATACCAAGATCGGTGCAAAACTTCTTGAATCTTTGGGTTATCGAATGGCGGCCATTGTCGATGATGAAGGCCACGAGTCAAGCCAAAGCGGCAAATATGATTTCCATAAAAGCCCTAGCAAGCCTTTGCCGCGTGATCGACGCTAGTGGTTCTCGCCTCCACCCACTTAGTAAAGTAGTCGCATCCGCCACAATCAGAACTTCATGCAGCCGGGTAACAACAGGAAATGGCCCGACTATATCAACTCCCCATAAAGCAAATGGTCTCGTACTCACAACTGCGGTGAGTGGTACCGGGGGACGCCGCTGAATATTAGCATAGCGTTGACAAGTATCACATTTCTTCACGAAATTAATTGCATCCTTATTCAAAGTCGGCCAATAATATCCTTGTCTAAGGACCTTGTGACTCAATGCTCTTCCCCCCAAATGATCTCCTGCGATCCCTTCATGGATCTCCTGAAGAACATATTCCCCTTCCGATGGTCGCAGGCACTTTAATAAAGGGAGAGTAAAAGATTTCTTATAGAGCTGCCCATCCAGCACACTATATCGGGAAGCTCTTATAGTGACTCTCCGTGCTTCCTTTGGGTCCTGCGGGAGAGTTCCATCCTTCAGATAACTCAATATCGGATCGATCCAACATGGCTCCTGATCGATATCCATGAGTTCTTCCGGTGGCCGCACAATAAATTGTTCTTGTTGCTAGGTATTGAATATTCACTGGCTGTACAACAGTGTTTGCTGAGGCAATTTTGGATAGGAGATCGGCCTGCTGATTCTCCGCTCTGGGAATCTTGGAAATGTGAAATTTTTCGAAGCTTGTGGTGAGCTTCTGCAACAAAGATTTATACTTCACCATATGATCTTCTCTTGCTTCAAATTCCTCACTTAAATGGCCCACAACTAGCTGGGAATCTGTATTAGCTTGCAGATTCCTTACACCAAGGCCACGAGCCAACTGCAATCCTGCTATCAAAGCCTCATACTCGGCCTCATTATTAGTAGCTTTGAACCCAAACTTCAGTATGGTTGAAGTGTTCCACCCCGATGGGGATTGCGTGGATCACCTCCTCCTCAGGCTGCCTCCCGTTGATGATCCATCTGTGTGTAGAGTCCACAGAGATGAAGGGTCATCCCTGACTTCTGACAACTTGATGTTTGAAGGATCATCATCCGTAGTAGTTGTCAGCTCAGCTATGAAGTCTGTAAGTACTTGGGCCTTTATTGAAGTACGTGACTCATAACTGATATCATACTCCGCTAGTTCAAGTACCCATCGGGACAGGCGTCCCGACGTGTTTGGCCGGTGTAAAATTTGCTTCAACGGCTGATCGGTCAATGCCCTTATCCGATGTGTTGGAAATAAGGGCGGAGTCGCCGGGCCGCAACTACTAAAGCATAAGCCAGCTTCTCAAGAGAAAGATATCGGGACTCAGTATCAGTGAGAACTTTGCTTGTGTAATACACAGGTTTCTGCACATTATCTTCAATCTTCACCAGTACAGAACAGACAACGACATCCGTTGCAGATAAATAGATGTAGAGTTCTTCCCTTGGCTTAGGCTTTGCCAGTAAAGCTGGTGATTGCAAGTATTCCTTCAACTGTACAAATGCTTTCTCGCACTCCTCATTCCATTCAACTTTTGGAGCTTTCCTCAATGCTCGAAAGAAAGGAAGATTCTCTTCTCCTGACTTGGATATGAACCTCCCTAGGGCTGCGAGCTGGCCGTTGAGTCTTTGTATCTCCTTGATTGTTCTTGGGGATCTCATTTCTAGGACTGCTCGTATCTTCTCCGGATTTGCTTCAATTCCCCGATGTGTGATCATGAATCCTAGAAATTTTCCTGGTCGAACTCCAAATGTGCATTTATTGGGATTGAGACTCATTCCGTGCGCTTGAAGCGCACCAAAGGTTTCCTGCAGATCGGCAGCATGTTGTTCAGCACTAGTACTTTTCACCAAAATATCATCAACATACGCTTCCACATTTCTTCCGATCTGGTCTTTGAAAACCTTATTCACCAATCTCTGAAAAGTGGCACCGGCATTTTTCAGGCCAAAAGGCATGACCTTATAACAGTATGTTCCTCTCTCTGTGATAAAAGATGTTTTCTCCACATCAACTTCCGCCATCTTGATCTGATTGTACCCCGAATATGCATCGAGAAAACTTAGCATTTCATATCCTGATGTGGAATCTACTAAGTTTTCGATTAAAGGAAGGGGGTAGCAATCCTTGGGGCAAGCTTTATTCAAATCTGTAAAGTCCACACACATTCTCCACTTTCCTGTGGATTTTTTCACTAATACTACATTGGACAACCACTCAGGGTAATATACTTCACGAATGAAGTCAGCCTTGTAAGCTTGTCTACTTCTTCTATGCGACTGGAGCCGATCTGGAGCGAAACTTCGCCAGTATAACCGGCTTATGCGCGCGGATCAACATTAAGCCGATGCTCAATAACCTCCCGCGGGGCACTTCCTCCGCATCTCCTCTCGCTTTCCGAGGCAAAGATATCGGAGTTGCTCCTTAAGAGATCCAAAGATCTCCTCTTGCCGATTTAACGGGAGATTTGCTCCTATCTCAACGGTCCGTTCGCTTGTTCATCCTTCGTGAGGTATGGCTTTCAACTCCTCAACCGGAGTGGGGCGGCGTTTCTCCCTCTCATCATCTTCCCGTTGAATATCTTCCATCAGAGTGTCTCTCCCGGATCGGCCGCTCCCTTCACCGTATCCTTTGAGCATAGTGGCATAACATCGTAGAAGCCAGTTGATCACCCTTTACTTCGCCGCAGCCATTGGGTGTAGGAAATTTAATCATCATATGATATGTTGAAGGAACAGCTTTCAACATATTGATTGATGGCCTTCCAATAATAACATTGTAGCTCGAAGGGCATCGTACAATCAAAAAGTTAACGACAGCAGTAGTAAATTTTGGGGGAGTTCCGAGAGACAGAGGTAGAGAGATCATACCATCGGGTTGAAGTGGACTCCCGTTAAACCCGATGAGTGGAGACCTCATCGGCTTCAGGTTCTCCATCGGTAGCTTCATTTTGTCAAAAAGCCGATGAGAATATAATATCCACCGAACTCCCGGTGTCGATGAGGACTCGCTCTACTATGAATACCCCAATCTGAGCCGTAATCACGAGAGCATCATCGTGTGGATAATGAACTCCTCTCAAGTCCTCATCGGAAAAACAAATTTGTATAGGACTGCGAGGCCTCTTCAAGGAAGTAACATTCTGAACAGATCCAACTGCTCTCATATGATTCTTCCTTAACCTTGAACTCTCTCCCCCGTATCCTGGGCCCCCAGCAATAACTGTCACCCGTGTGTCGCAAGGAATAATAGGCTGAGGAGGTGGATTATGCTCGATCTCCGTTTCCGGCTCCTTCTGTAAGAATTGTTCTAGTTTTCCTTCTCTGATAAGGCCTTCAATAGCGTTCTTCAACTGGATACAATCTTCAGTAAAATGCCCCTTATCCTGATGGAATTTGCAGAATTTCTTGCTCCTCTTCCTCCTTGGATTATCCTTCATCGGCTGTGGAGGCTTTAAGATTTTCTGATCCTGGATTTGGGAGAGAATGTCTTCCAATGAGGTGTTCAAGATGGAATAGTTGTGGTACTTTCTCCCCTTTCAGGATCATACCCCCGATGTGGTGGGGGTCCTCTCTCTTCAAACCGACCGCTTTCGCTTTAGATTTCGCCCCCTTCCCCTCCGTGAGGTTTATCACCTCTCGAGCTCCTTCTCTCTCCAGTCCGATATGGCCGTAGGTGATGACTCTTCTTTTTGATTTCCTCTAGTCGCAAGAGATCACTCTCGCGCCATTTGGCTTTCTCATTTCTTGAGGCAATATACTTAGCGGCTAAGTTCGAAGTGCGAGAGACCGTGGGAGGCTCTCTAGTTAAGGAATCCTTAAAGGGCCCATCCTTCAGCCCTTTTCACAGCTATTCCCACAACCAGAGCTGAATTCATATCTACCATGCCATTAACCTCCTTATTGAAGCGGTGATGTATCATGAAGACTCTCCTCCGGCCTGCCCTCAATCCCGGTAACATCATGGGATTCTTCTTCGATTCTATTCTTTGGCGAAATTGCAAAGGAAAAGGTCATAAAGTTGCTGAAAATTATGCACAGTCCCCGGGGGAATCCCCCTGAACCAATCGTGGGCATCCCCACTAATTGTTCGAGGAAAAGCTCGACACATGACAACTTCAGTGGTTCTGTTGACCATCATCTCGTCTCTTTAACTCTCCAAGTGCTCCTGGGGATCAGAAGTCCTGTCGTAAGAGCGAATATTTGGAGGTCTAAAGTGTTCCGGGAAGGGAGCTTCCCAAATCGCCCTTATAAAAGGGGAAGTAACATGGGGAACAAGTTGCTGGACTCGTTCCCTCTCTGTCATATACCGCCGCGAGGGAGAATAACGGCGATATGGCGAGTCAAGCCATGGAGACTGGCGCCTGGAGTGAAAACGGTATAGAGATCGGCCTCGAGGGGAAGGATGCCGATCCAATGAATGATACCGCTCTCTGGACCGATATGTCAACGATCGGGTCCTCCTCCTTTGACCGAAGGATTGGTCTGGAGAACGGGAGATCCCCCTCTTTCTCCCTTCTCTACCCTCATCCCTTCGATTATGACGATCGCGACGATGCGCCGGATCCGAGCTTCCAGCTGAAGGCTCCTTGCTCCGATATCTCTCAGGGGATCGTGCTTGATGCTTGAGGGAGCGATCCGCCTTCCTTTCTCCGCTCTCTTTGATAGGTTGGGCATCAGGGGGAACCTTAGTCACGGAAGACACCCCTCACTGCCGTGCTTCTTGGAGAGCTTGTTTCAGTTCTTCAATTTCTTGCGCCATCCTTCTGACGCATTCTTGGTCATTTTGGATCCCAACACTTGCTAGAGTAATCTCAGCTCCAGGAGGCGCTGTGCCTTCCGCTGGAGGGGTTACCGAGACTCCTCTTCCTCCCTCCTGAGATTGGAATCTTTTTTATCTTCTCTGTGTAGCAGCCATGAACTTTTCGTCCACGTTTTCCCCACAGACGGCGCCAAATTGTTAGTACTAAAATTGGATTTAGGGCCCAAATTCAGCCTAACAATTGAATTTATATTTATAGGGTGGCTATCCTAGTGAGAAATCGAAAGAGAATCCAAGCAAGAGAGAGAAGAGCCAAATTTACGTGGAAAAACCCCTGAGAAACGGGGAAAAAACCACGGGAGAAAAAGAGATCTCACTATCAATCATTGAATGTACAAGAGATCTTACAGCCATTTTCCAAATAGAAGGCGTGAAATGGAAAGAACGGATTCTCTTTCCAATTTGGCAGAGCTTCGCTACTTGGATCTCAGAATGTCCAAATTGAGCTGTGATCCTTGCCTTTTATAGGCATGGGTCGCGTGCTGAGCACGCTTCTCAATTTAGTCACGTGTTCGGTAATCCAATCCACTAAGTGCCAGCTAAGCATCTGAACTGTCTCCAGTAACTATTCTAGAACTTTCGGAATGTCCGCCGTTTCTACACCGTCCCCTCTTCTAGAGAATTTGAAGGCGATATGGGTAATTATGGATTCTGTTATGTCTGCGCTGGATTGATGAGCTTCTTTCCGATACCGATATGGCTCATGCGCTGTTTGCCATATGCTCGGTTCTTCATATCGGATCGGAGTGGCGCTTCGTGATGTGTCGATCCGATCCAGTGAGCCGTTCATATCGGAATGGTAGACTGTAACACCGACATGATATCCTGAATGGCTATTCTGACACGTGGTTTGTCTAGATGACTACACGTGGTTTATTTGGATGACTACCACATGTCTTATTACTTTCATCCCTATCATATTCTATCTTACTTCTACTTAACCAAAAGCCTTTACTTTCTAAAGTGTTTCTCCATAATTCTAGTTTTAGATTTACTCCATCTCTAGTCTCATCCACTAGGACAACATCATTTGTAAACAACATACACCATGGGATGTCATCTTGGATATAACTAGTTAATTCATCCATTACTAGGGTAAACAAGTATGGGCTCAAGACCGATCTCTGATGTAGACCCACTGTTATAGGAAACTCCTCCGTATCACCTCCTACTGTTCTCACACTTGTAACCGCTCCCTTATACATATCCTTAATAATATTTAATTAAAATAATTAAAATAATAATAATAATTAATATGAATTATTTCATATAAATAGTATTATGCAGCTATACCATTTTATAATAATCTAGAACCGTTGAAGAATCATACGAACTCAAACAATCATAAGCTTGAGTAACAATGAGTTGTAAGGGAAAAATTGATGAGCAGCCCAGACTCACAAACAAATAGCACATGTAGATGATTGATTTCAAAAAGCACCTGACCATTTGAGCCATATGCTGTATACAATGATCTTCCCTTCTCTTCATTTCCACCACATTTCCTAACTACAGAATCCAAGAAGGTTTTCTTTTATAAGCTGCACAGAACATTCACAGGAAAAAATTAATGCACAGGAATCAGAATAACTGAAATGCATTTAGCAATTAAATAATTTAAATTATCTCTAAAGAAGCTTGGAAGTAGGAGCTGGAGGGTTGAAAAGACATCAGTAATGTATGCCAATGAATATCTGCATAGAGCTTGATTCTCACATCCCCTGCAGCAGAGATTTGTGCAGCTCATCAAGGACTCAAATATATAGGAATAAGGGATATGACCAACCATAACCCACCATCATGTCTTCAAGATGTTACTCTTATCCAAAGAGAGTTCTTATAGAGTTCTCCTTTTGAAGTATAAATGTAACAAAAATGATGGAGACTGGAGAGTCCTTGATCCACCATTGTAACTTAGAACGGATATTTTATAATTGAACCCAACCTTTCAATATCCAATGCCACAAACAACAACTATATAAATCATATGACATGAGTGTAGAATGAATTACTCACTCTTGAAGATTCATTGCTTGTTATTATTTACAACCACAAGATAAAAAAAAATTGTGTGTACAAACTACAAATATCCATGATAAATTGGTCCAACTAAAGGAATTCACAATTCATAATAAAAAGCACATAGCATGCTTGAAATTATTTCTTGGAGTAGAAACACTAACCTGCATATTGGGTAAGGTCAACAAATGATATGGGACCTCCCTTAGAATAGGAATCTATTTCCTTTTTAGCTTCCCTTACGAGATCCAAAGCAGCAGACAACCCACCGCTGGGGCACCGCCTATCTCAAGGTTTCAATAGAAAGAACAAAGTGAAAATAAGGCGCTTAGATTACCCAATGTAAGCATTTCTATCAACTCAAATGAAGACCAGAGACACCATCCATGTACCTCAGACGGATCGATCCATTTGGGCCTCCAGATTTTGTAGCCTACAAACTTAGATTGAGAAGCAGGCAATGGGCACAAATGATGATCACTAACAGGCCATGTGCTAAAGTTTGGAGCTGACCTTGTCATATGTCAATGCATAATTTAGGGCAAGAGTCAGAATGGATGGAAGGAGCTTTGGTTTTCCCTTCATAAGAAAATGTTTCCAAACAAGGATTAGAGGAAATAGATTATAAAGCGGTGATCAATATGCATTTTCATGAACTAAAGTCATTAGCAAGAGTTACCTTTATAGCTCTGTAAAGGGTTTCTTTAACATTTCTTTGCATCAAGAAATCAAAGCTAATGTAGAAATCCATTTTATAATAATGGAACATGCATATTGACCAAAAAGAAAGATAAGATCCGTAGAGCTTACATCGAAATTCAAAATGCTATTTCTATTTGAATCAAGTCGGCAACCATAGCTCTTTCTATAAATGGTCCTGAATTTGATATCACTTCCTATGAAAATCAAAACTGGCAACAACTAATCATCACATCGTTGATCATAATCAAACTACCAATTATTCTAAGCAGGAAAAGTACACCAAAAATAAAAATAATAGGAGAAAATAGAGGAAGCCTACAATTACATCACTTGCAAGAAAATCAATGCAACCAAAAAACAAACATATCAATGAGGAACAAGAAGCAAAACAGTAAAAATTAAAAATTGAAAATTAAAAATAAAGAAAAAAAGAAAAGAAAAGAAAAGAAAGATCTTTTTATGGTTTTTTGCCTGTGCTACATACCACACCAATGGCAGCACCTAAGCATCTAACCAAATCCCTTCTCTTGATCAGACAACCTCCATTAGAGATTTGGGATTCGTCAAAGAAAACTCGGATACCCCGAAAGACATTGGAATCCTATACTTTATTGTCAACATAAACAATATAATTGCAAACAATCGCACTCGCTTTCAATCAAAGCATTTCAAGATAAGGCAAGCGCATTGTAAACAAAGATTCATCATCATTGTACACTCACATTGGTGTGTTTGTGCGCATTAGTGGAAAAGAAGGTCGGAGAGGGCCTACTGAGGAGTGATGGGAGGGTGGAGAAGAAGGAGATTGCGGCAACATTCTTTGTGTGTATGGAATCACTAGACAAAAATGAATACTTGGCAGAGAGGAGGATGGAACTTAGGGCAGGGAAAAATTAAATAGGAGTTTCATTTCTATTAATGAGGATTAAACGGTTAATTGAATGTTAATCGGTGGTGAGGATGAGAAGAGGGGTGTGAGTGAGAAATGTATTAGATATTTAATCATTTAAAATATGAATGGAGGGAGGTGAAAAAAAGCATATAATTTTGATTAATGAACCAACGATAAATAAAGAGATAATTTTAAATATTTTAAAATCTTTTAAATGTAACAAACTAAAATGTATAAAAAAATCACTTGTGATAGAAAAAAAAACTTTTAAATGTACAATTAATGTGAATGGTAAATGAGTATAAATTAATATAATAAGGGAATAAATAAGAAAAGGGAAAATTTTGGGATATAATTTAAATTAATCAATAAATTTAAATAATATTTTATTAATCTATTAAAATTAAATTTAAAGGGATCATTTTAAATAAAGAGATAATTTTAATATTTAATAAATAATAGATGAACTAATGGTACTATTTTGGTAATAAATAATTTTAATTTATAATATTTTGGTAATACTTTGTAGTTTATTATTTTCTTCATTTATAGTATATTTTGTAGTTTATTATTATTTTCATTAATATTGCATATTTAATCAGTTATTTATGATGTATTTAATAGGACTTAGATAGTATGAGAATTATAAAAATTCACCAAGTATAGTTTGGTCTATACACTTTGAAATGTTGGACCATCAGTCCGCTTATAGGAGTATACTATATATATAATGTTAGAGTCCGGCCGGGCGCACTTGCGACTGGCCCACTCTAATACTCATCTATAGGGTGGGTGGGTTTGTTTGGGTTTTAATATTTTTATTTTGGGAGTTAGAGTGGGCTGGCACAAGTGTGGCCGACCGGACTCTAACACGTATATATATTGTTAACTCAAATTCAGGAAAAATTCCCAAATTCGGCGAACATTTGAATTTGTTAGAGGTTCTCTGGGGAGAATTTAAGAAAAATCAAGAAAAAGCAAACCAAAGGAAAGAACACCAAGCCTTTACGTGGAAACCACACAAATTGGGGGAAAAAACCACGGGTTTTCCATTTGAGAAAAAGAAATCCACTATCAATGCCTTTTGAAGTACATGAGAGAGAAAAGGGGTTGAGAGAAAGAGATAGAGTAACTGGGAGTGTCCAAAGAAAAGTCCCTTTGGCAGGTGGAGACATCTGCAATTTATAGGCTTCATGGGTGCACCCTTCGGATACAAATCCAGTTGTTTGTTCTTCTAGAAGGATTCAAGGCTCTTCGGCGACCACTTCGGATCCCTTCGGTGGTGAGCACTTTGGTAGTGAGGAGATGGGCTCGAGACGAAGAGCTTGGGGTGCTTGTGGAGGAACCACTTCAAGATCCTGAGGAGGTAGCCTTTGAATCTCGAGGAGGTCTGTTGTCGAGGCCAATAGCACTGAGGGTTTAGACTCTTGCACATGTCGAGCTGGGTTGATTCCATGTGTCTCTCCAAACTTATCCCTATTATTTGGCCCCCCCCCCCCCCCCAAGTATTCTTGCGCGAGCTAAGCATGGGGAGTGCAATATGATCATTCTGAGGACTCCTGGAGGGGATTTTTGTAAGTGAGGCGGTGAGGCGTACGTTCTTCGGTCCAGGGCTCCGAATCATCGTGTATCGGTTCGGTTGTGAGGAATCTTGTGTTACAAGCTTCATAGGGTCTAACTGTACCTTGTGTGGGCAGGTGAGGGGGCCAATCGTTGGGTGAGGCGAGGGGGTCTTTGCCACGCCCGCCCCAAAAGTCCCCTACCGGCGCTGCGGAGCGCATCGCCGCACCAAGCTGAGGCGAGCCCCGGCCAAGCACAAGGCCTAAGTGATCACAAAGCAACAACACAAAAGCAGCGGAATAGTAATAATAAGTCAGATGACATAAATCAGAGTATAGTATCAGCGGAAGATAAGAGCCTAGGGTACAGGCACCCTAATAGTTAATACAAGTCTGATCCTATACGGATCCAAATGGGATGTCCTCACACATAAATAAAATGCCTAAGAGGTCGCCAACCTCGGCTACAACCCTCGCCTGCCAGATTTATCCTCCGGCAAACCACGCCGCCTTACTTCGCGATCCTAAAAAGGGATGAGAACAAATGTATGAGCTTTCGGAAAGAAAGCCCAATAAGCACCTCGCAAGGTGGGTGAGCAAGTCATGAACGTCACGAGATAAGCAAAATAGCAACTCAAGAAACATGACTAAACAAGCACATAGGGCTACACCCCACACAACCAACCATCTAGGAGTCCCAGAGATAAGCAATGAAGAGGGCTCCTAATCTCAACTACGGCCTCAAAGCCTGAAAGATTATCCAACAGAAGAACTCTCAAAGTATCCCAGGTCCGCCCATTTTCCTGGTGGGATGCGTCCGTGGTCGGGAATTCGGCAGCGCTACCCTTATACATGTCGACACGGCCAGTGTATCGTCCCACTGACAAGGTTGGACGGACAGAGCATCATCCCTCAGCCGGGATGATGTAACGCCAGGGTGTCCTCGGCCCTAGACGCTCCAAGTTGGAGCACCCACACTCCACTGATCCGGGCGGATGGTAATACGGAACACACATCCAACAGATGCCAACGACCAATAATAACAATGCACATAAATATGGAAACAATAATCCAATGAAGTCATAAGACAGACATGTGCATATCATCAAGCGGTAATAGAGGAATATCAATTAGCAACTCATACTGGATCACAGCATCAACAAGTAAGGGACATGATAAGCAATAGCACTTGCGTGCGCAAACATGGTTATCGAAGAATGTCGAGTAATGCCAATAAAGCCCATGTTCGGGCGGGAACTAGGCAAAGGCACGTACCTCCGTTGAAGATCTATGCGACGAATTAGGTCCTCACTAACGAAGCTTGGCGCTCCGCGTCAGTATCTGGTGATCAAAACATGACTCGTATAAGTATTTGCGCCATGTTGAACTTGCTAGTTATTTGGACCATTTGCTTGGGCCTTCTGGCCCATGGGTCCATAGAGTATGGGACATTCCTATCATGTAGATGTATATATATATATGGGCATATTGGTGCTAGGGATGAACATCTACACTTTGTACATCCCCTGATCTCATGCTCGTGACTCTAATTGGTCATATGCGCATGCTCCTGTGAAGACATCCATGATCCTATCACTAGTATGTTTCCATGACTCTTATCACCATGACTTTATTCACTCATGCATGGTTTCAAGTATCCATTCATAGGTCTGTTAGGTTGTTATACCATATGCATCCTCTCTCTAGATTGCAAGCATACCTCTCTCTCTCTCTCTCTCTCTCTCTCTCTCTCTCTCTCTCTAATTACATGCATGCCTCTCTCTCTCTCTTAACACCACCACCATGCAAACCTTCCTCTCTCTAAATACATGCATGCCTCTCTCTCTCTTCACTCCACCATGCAACCTTCCTCTCTCTAAATACATGCATGCCTCTCTCTCTCTCTCTTAACACCACCACCATGCAAACCTTCCTCTCTCTAAATACATGCATGCCTCTCTCTCTTCACTCCACCATGCAAACCTTCCTCTCTCTAAATACATGCATGCCTCTCTCTCTCTCTCTTAACACCACCACCATGTAAACCTTCATCTCTCTAAATACATGCATGCCTCTCTCTCTCTCTTAACACCACCACCATGCAACCTTCCTCTCTCTAAATACATGCATGCCTCTCTCTCTCTCTCTCTTAACACTACCACCATGCAAACCTTCCTCTCTCTAAATACATGCATGCCTCTCTCTCTTCACTCCACCATGCAAACCTTCCTCTCTCTAAATACATGCATGCCTCTCTCTCTCTCTCTCTCTTAACACCACCACCATGTAAACCTTCATCTCTCTAAATACATGCATGCCTCTCTCTCTCTCTCTTAACACCACCACCATGTAAACCTTCATCTCTCTAAGTACATGCATGCCTCTCTCTCTCTTAACACCACCACCATGCAACCCTTCCTCTCTCTAAATACATGCATGCCTCTCTCTCTCTTCACTCCACCATGCAAACCCTCCTCTCTCTAAATACATGCATGCCTCTCTCTCTCTCTCTCTTAACTCCACCATGCTTGCTTCCTTTAGTCTCTACTTGAGTTCCTTTAAACCATAATCTTGTGTTATTATGGTTACTAACACCATGTCATTAGCCTTCAGAGTGTATTAGAAGCCCCTACATAGAAGAGGTTGCAGTGCATCCTACCACCATTGTGACTCATTCTACAAGAGATTTGGAGACTCACCAGTGTGCTCGTGCCGCCCTCTTGAAAGTAGCCTTGGTGTTGGTGTGGTGTGTTGGCTGCCCGGGTCCTCTACCACGCAGCTCCGGGCGTTGTTTCTGCCCCTTCGAACAAGACCTTACTCTACTCGTTCTCCCTTCTCCCTTCTCCCTCTCTTTGATGGACAAGTGCAATGGTTATTAGAGGAGTTGGGGTCTGTGAGAGTTGAGGTTTCCCTCACCATGCTATTTCTTCTTTTATCGTCGTAGTCCAAGCGTTGGGCATTTCGAGGTGGTCATCTCCGTTGATGCAATCTCTCATAAATAAGATGGAGACTATCTGACTGCTTTCCCACCTCCCTCCGGTAAATCCGGGCCAAGAGACCGGTCTGCAGCGCCACTCTCTGGAATCTGGAGCCAGGAGATTGTGAAGAGAAGGGAAGTGATGGTTGGAGAGCCCCTTCCACTCACGTGATTTATGGCCTGCAAGAATTTGGGTGGGCTTTTTGTTAAAGCACCCCCATGATTTTACTTTATTTTATCTTGGTTCTTTGTTTCACCAACTATTACTTAATTAATATATATATATATTTTGTATTTAAGTCTCTCGTTGTCATTCACTACGACCATACCTGATGGTCAGCCAACATCTATCCATACTACAATATAATATATATATGTATGTTCATATATATATCTGTAGACCCATTAGCTCCATAATTCAATTCTCATCAAATCATGCATGTCCCATCTAAGTATGTGTAATATATATATATATATATATATATACCAATCATATGTACTCTAAATACTCACTCACCCAAGCCGTATATATATATATATATATATATATATATATATATATATATATATATATATATCACATCATCTTATTAATCCTCATTTAGGCCCAAAAATTAATAATAATAACTAAGACCAAAGTAGAGAATCTAATTATCCCATAATTTGAGTGGGTTTTTTACAGGTGCATTAATTACTCCGTGCCCTTTTGCCTCCCTAGAGCCTCTTTTCGCAGGCGCCACTAAGGAGAATGATTATGCCAATCCCATCAATGCTCCACATGGCGCGCATCTACTTTGGTCGCTTGTTGCTCCCCTCGACCAATCAAGTATTTGTTCATCTGCGCGTTTGGTCAGGATTGCATGCCGATTGGGGAGAGGATCTGGACCGTTTGGAGTCCTTGGTGGTTGTTTGATTACTGTTGGACCGATTGGACTGCCTTTCAAAAATGATTTCCTTCTCAAGAGAGCCAAGTTCATCATCTTTCCCGGCTGTCTGGCGCTGTATGCATAGGGGCTCCCCTGTATTCATCCAGACGTCACTCATGACAGGTACAGCGTCTTCTTCCTCCTCAGCTCTTTCTCCTATTTCGTCGCCTGTTGCATCTCATGTTTTTGCGCTTGAGCCCATTCTTGTTCCTTCTAAGAGGGCAAAAGCTTGTTCCTTCCCTTTTCCCAATCTTTTCCCTTCTTAGTTGATCCATCAAGTAGCCCTAGATTATATAATTACTGGTGTTGTATCTCCTCTAAAGTATAGAGTTCAAGCTGCATCTGAGCGCACGAGTTCTTCTTCAAAGGAGGGAGAGATTGTGATTTATTATGACGCATTGCTGGCCGGACTGAGGCCCCTTTTTCCCCAACTTTTCTTAGACATTTTCAGAGAATTTGAGGTTTGTCCTTCCCAATTGGCTCCGAACTCTTGGAGATGCCTCTGCGGCTTGTGATCATCTATACCCTTTGTAAAATAGAGCCCACTGTTTCTTGGTTTAAGCTCTTCTTCGGTTTAAGTAAGGAGAGGAACTCCGATTGGTATTATTTCAGGGCTCGGTCGAATAGGAGATTCCTCGGTCCCGTTCCTTCTTCCATAAAGAGATGGAAGACAAAGTTCTTCTTTGTCTTACGTAAGGAGGGTCTAGGGGTTTGGACTCACTGGGGTACCCCTAAGATGCTTCCGTTGGATAGCAAAGAGCTCTTGCTTGAGGAGGAACAAGATCTCAAGAAGCTTAAAGAATATTCTGATGTTCCAGTTGATAAGTATTTGACTCCTTATATCTTGCTAGAGTATGGCCTCTTTACGGCCCTAGGTAGGGCCTTTCTCAAACTTTTTTCTTTCTTTTTTTTGACTTCTATTCGAAAGATTTTGTGATGTGAATCGGTTTTTTGCTTGCTGTGGCAAGAAAATCGATAAGCCCTATAACTATCGTGACCGTCTTCTTGGCTGGTATGCGAGCCAACGAAGCAAAACTGAAGGTAGCGAGAGAGGAGAAAAAGATAAAGAAGGTCGCCAAGCTCGGCATCCATCTCAAGAAGCCCACCCAAGAGAAAGAAAAGGAGAAGGTCGAGGGGGAGGAACCGTAGGGGCTGCCCGTGGGTCACCAAGGTGAGGCTCCTCGACCTACATCCGGGTTAGATAAAGAACAAGCGGGAAAGGTCGAGGAAGGCCGTTCCTCTCGCCATGTGCCTAAGCTGAAAAAGAAGACCGTTGTTAAGAAGAAAATGACTCCTCTGGTCATTATCCCTGAGGAAACCGAGGAGGTCGTTGCTGCTTCGGTTGTGGTAGAGGAGAGGTCTTCTAACAACGACGATGCTCCCCTTCTCGAGAGGAGAAAATAGATTCGAATTGGAGGCGATGCTCCCCTACTGTTGTCTCTACTCAGGAGCATGACTCGGGCGATTCTCTAGTCAGAGAGGTAGAGATGGTGCTTGATGTTTGCGAGGAGGAAGAAGTAGACACCACCCCTATTTCAGACGAACCCCAATGCCAAACTGTTAGGGGCGAGGACATTGTGGGTTCCATGGTGGATTCTGCCGCCAAGATTAAGGGGCCTATTTTTGAGCCCGAGGGGCCTGACCAGGCTTCGAGGAGCCCTTCGAAGATTTGCTTCAACCCTTTTGATGGTCTCCTTTGCCATGATCTCGTGCTAGCTTCGGTTTTATTGGAGCTTCTTCGGACTGAGGAGGTTGAAGCTAGGCTTCAGTGCTTCAATGAAGTGGAGCTAGCAGCTCATATGCGTTTGTGTGCGATTTCAGTGAGCATTTCTTGAGTCTTTTATTTTTGAAACTCTATGCGAGCTATACTAATTTCAACTTGGGCTTCTTTTTGCAGAGTAGTGCATTGATGGACCGTGCGGCTATTTTCCTCGAGTGGGGGAGCAATCTTCGTGCCGCCGTCTTGGCTTTGCAAGTCGAGAAGCAAAAGTTGGGGACTGAGTTCTCCCTTCTGAAAGGAGAGAAAGAGAAAGTGGAAGGCTCGCTCAAGTCCTCGGCATGTCAATGCCAAAAGTTGTTGAAGGAGAAGATCAAGTTGGAGGAGTGGGTCCAATCTCTTGAGGAGGAGGTCAAGGATTTGAAAGAGGGGGTGGAGGTGATCAGGATTTCGAAGCAATCGTTTGAAGTTAGATGTCTTTAAATGGAAAAAAGATCTCTCTATTGCCAAGGCTGATAATGAAAAACTCTCCTTGGATCTGAAGCCGATGACGGAACAAGCAAGCCTCTTGCAGCAGAAGAAAGACAAGTTTTTTGCGGTCTTTGAGGAGAAGGATAACCTTCTTATTTAGATCGATTCTAAGAAACAAACTGCTAAAGAGGAGAAGGAGAAGGCTCTAGGTGACATGACATCTCTGCAGGAAACACTGGACCGATGACATGATCGGATTCGGGAGCTAGAGATCCTTCGTTCCCTCTATGAGGATATAGAAGGAGGGTATGGGGCCGGCTTCCATAAGGACGGCGAGGAAGCTTTCAAGATTTTTAAGGAGTTGGTCGTGAGGCTCTACCTGAGGAGATGTTGAGGAATTTTTCTGTGGATTTCCACTCCTTAACCTACAAGTAGGCCCTCAAGACCTTTGCTGAAGAGGATCCTAATGCCAAAACGGATGATGATCTTCTTGATGAGGAATCCTCTTCAAGCGAAGCCGAGGCATATAAAGGTAATTAACTTAATTCTGCCTCTTCTTTTGTTGGAATTGTGTTAGACTCATTCTATTAGCCTTTTCGAATCCAAGTGCCGAGGAGGTTCCTCATGAAGTTCCGAGTGGGGTAGCCCTAGGGATGGAGGGGGAGGGAGAGAACCGCTCGGCACTTGCGCCTTCTTCCGTAGATGCACCCGCTCCCCTTTGAACACACATTTGTTTTTATGGAACTTTGTTGCTTAAGGGTTTGCTTTTGCGACCCTCATTTGTAATGTCTTTGTGAAAACTCTTGATTTATTTGTCTTTGAATTTGTAATACCATTTTAATGAATAAACCCCCTCTTTTTTATCTAGCATGTTCTTTTTTTTTTTCATTTTGAAAGAGCCTTGTTGCCACATCCATTGAGGCAGATAAGTGGGTTTTAAGTAAAGTACTTGCGCTTTTTCCTTGGAGAGGGGTTACAGTCCCGTGATCACAGCCCAAAGACTTCCTTCCAATGGGGAAATCGGAAGACTCGCGGTCAAGGCACAGAGTCACTTCCCAAAGAAGGGAGGTGGCGGTCTCGCGATCAAAGCGCAGAGAGACTCTCGAGGAAAGTAGTTTAGGACTCGCGGTCGAAGCACTAAGTCCACTTTCTGAAGAGGAAATTTACTGTCTCGCGATCAAAGTGCAGAGACATAATTCTGAGGAGGAGTTTTAGTGTCCTGCGATCAAAGCGCATAGATATTTTTCGAGGGGGAGGGGGATGCAGTCTCGCGATCATATCGTAGAGACATTCCCGGGGAGGAAATTATAGCCTCGCGATCAGGGCGTAAAGGTGTTTTCCAAGGGGGAGGGCGGGGGATGGGGGGAGTCTCGCGATCATAGCTCAGAGATATCCCTGAGGAGGAAATTATGGCCTCGCGATCAGGGCGCAAAGGCGTTTTCCGAGGGAGGGAATACAGTCTCGCGATCAAAGCGCAAAGACATTCCTGAGGAGGAAATTATGGCCTTGCGATCAAGGCGCAGAGGCGTTTTCCGAGGGAGGGCATCCAGTCTCGCGATCAAAGCGTAGAGATACTGCCGAGGAAAGTAGTGTAGGACTCGTGGTCAAGGCACTCAGTCGACTTTCCGAAGAGGGGAGTTATAGCTTTGGGTCATATGCAAGGATATTTCCTCCAAAGAGTGCACACGATTATTTGAAACAAATCATTTGAGTAAAAAAATGAACTTTTACTGATAATACTTCTTGAGCGCCTCAGAGTGATATAGACGCTTCAGTTTTTTTCCATCCAATTTTGTGAGCCAATAGGTACCTAGCCTTACAACGTCTTTTATGATGTAGGGCCCTTCCCAGTTTGGAGTTAGCTTCCCTGTACTACTTTTATTTCCCTTTAATTTGTTCTCCTGCAGGACCAAATCGCCAATCTGGAAGATGACCTCCTTCACATTTGCATCGTAAAACCTCTTCATCGTCTGGCGGTAAGCAGCTGCCTGGAAGTTAGCCGCATCCCTTTTTTCCTCCAAGAGATCCAGTTCGGCTCTGAGCTGCTCTTCATTTGTTACGGGATCAAATATTTGCGTACGAGGGGTAGGCACTCCAATCTCAGGCGGAATCACCGCTTCAACTCCGAAGGCCAGGGCAAAGGGAGTCTTTCTCGTGGGTGTTTGGGTAGTGGTTCGATACGCCCATAGGGCCCCCAGAATCTCCTCTACCCATGAGGACCCATTACTAAGAACCCTGGTTTTCAAACTGTGGAGGAGAGTTCGGTTTGTCACTTCTACTTGCCCGTTCACCTGAGGATGAGTGACCGAGGTAAATTTTTGAGCTTGTCACAGAAAGCTTTAAATGTAGTGTTGGTGAACTGGCGGCCATTATCAGTTATGAAGGCCAAGGGAATTTTGAACCGGCAGACAATCGACTTCCAAAGAAAGGATCGGCAAGCCTTCTCCATGATTGAGGATAATGGTTCATCTTCCACCGACTTAATGAAGTAGTCTATTGTGACTATTAAGAACTTCATTTACCGAGTCGCCACGAGGAGTGTGCCAAGGATATCGACTTCCAAGAGGGCGAACAATCTTGTACTTACGATGGGTATAAGGTAGGCAACGGTGGTCGCCTCTGGATATTTAAGTGTCTTTGATATGCGTTACATTTCCGGTCGAACTCATTGGCATCTTTAGACAGGGTTGGCCAGTAATAGCCTCGCCAAAGAACCTTATGATGGAGCACCTTGCCACCCAGATGATCTCCTGCCACACCTTCTTGGATTTCGTGGAGGACGTAGTCCGCTTCGGTGGGCCATAAGCACCTCAGCAAAGGTAGGGAAAAGGATCTTTTATAAAGTTGCCAATCTATTATGCTCAAGCGGGTGGACCGAACAGTGATTCAGCAAGCTAACTTAGAGTCGGACGGGAGGGTTCCATCTTGGAGATAACTTAGGATGGGATCCATCCAGCAGGGCTCTTCCTCGATATCAAGCAGCTCCTCGGCAGGTCGACACTCAATTGTCTTTGCTACGAAATATTGGATATTAATGGGTTGCATGATATCCCTGTCAGATGTAGCTAGCTTAGATAAGAGATCGGCTTCTTGGTTTTCAGTTCAAGGCTCTTTGTTGATGAGAATGTTCTGAAAACTCTTCATGAGCTGTTGTACCATAGCTTTGTACTTTACCATATTCTCCTCTCGTGCCTCAAACTCTTCGGACATGTGGCCTACTACTATCTGTGAGTCAGTATTGGCAGAGGGTCCCAACTCGAGGCCTCGGGCAAGCTGCAGCCCTACTATTATTGCCTCATATTCGGTTTCATTGTTGGTAGCTTTAAAGTTAAACTTCAGAACTGTATAGGTACTCCAACAGGATGGTGATCGGAGGACTATTCCTACTCCGGAGTTTTCAGTATTTGCCGAACAATCGGTATGAAAGACCCACTGGGAAGAGGAAGTGTTCTGCATCCCTGAATGGTTCATGACCATAGGATCGTCAGTATTAGTGACAGTGAGTTTGACAATGAAATATGCTTATACTTTCGCTTTAATGGTTACCTTGGGCATAAATTTGATATATCGTATTTCGCGAGCTTAATGACCTACTTTGTTAGGCGTCTCGAAGTATCTGGTCGGTGAAGTACCTGTTTCAACGATTGGTCAATGAATACCTTGATTTTATGGGATTAAAAATACGGGTGAAGCTTTAGGGCTGAGACAACCAGAGTAAACACAAGTTCTCTAGCCAGAAGTATCTTGATTCAGTGTCTGAAAGTACTTTGCTGATGTAGTAGACTGGTTTTCGCAACCCACCCTATTCTTTTCCGAGAACCGAAGTAATTACTAAGTCTGTAATAACAAGATAGATATAAAGCTCTTCCCACGGCCCGGTTTAGAAAGAAGGGTGGGTGATTCTGAGATAATCCTTCAATTTGGCGAGGGCCTTGTCACACTCCTCCGTCTACTGCAACTTTGGTGCTGCTCGAAAAGCCCGGAAGAAGAGGTGGTTCTTCTCCCCAGATCGTGAGATGAATCTCCTGAGAGTGACAAGCCTCCCATTAAGGCGTTGTATCTCCTTAATACTCCTTGAGGATCTAGTCTCCATGATAGCTCGGATCTACTCTGGATTGGCCTCAATCTCCTCTGTGCAATCATGAAACCGAGGAACTTGCCAGATCGGACGCCAAACGCGCATTTGCTTGGGTTAAGACTCATGTCGTGGGTCCGCAACGCCTCGAAAGTCTCTTAGAGGTCGGAAGCGTGGTGTTCGGCTTTGGCACTCTTAACCAGAATGTCATCCACGTAGGCCTCGACATTCCTCCAAATTTGTTCTTTAAAGTCTTGGTTCACCAGTCTTTGAAATGTTACTTCTGTGTTCTTCAGTCCGAAGGGCATTACTTCGTAACAATATGTTCCTCTGGAAGTAATGAAAGAGGTTTTCTCTTCATCTGCCTACACCATTCAGACTTGGTTATACCCTGAGAATGAGTCTAAGAAGCTATGCATTTCGTATCCCGAAGTAGAGTCTATGAGATTATCTATGAGAGGAGGGGGGTAGCAATATTTAGGGCATGCTTTATTAAGGTTGGTAAAATCTACACACATCCTCCATTTGACTGAAGACTTTTTAACCAACACAACATTAGAGAGCCATTCAGGATATTGGACCTCCCAAATGAATCCAACCTTTAGCAGTTTATTGACCTCCTCCTCGACAGCTTCTAGACGGTCCGGAGCAAAGTTCCTTCTTTTCTGGATGATTGGCTTGAAAGTAGGGTCCACCTAAAGGTGATGCTCGATGACATCACGTGGCACTCTAGGCATATCTTCGGCAGTCTAGGTGAAAACGTCAGCGTTGCGCCTTAGTAGTCTGAGGAGCTCTTCTTGCTGTCCTAAACCAAGGTTACTACCAAGTTGCACTGTTTGCTCCGAGATTTCTTCGTCGAACTGGCACACCTTCAGTTCTTCTACTAATGTCGGCCGACGAGCTTCTCGCTCCTCATCTTCTGGCAGGAGTTCTTCGAGAGTTAGTGTTTCAGATGCCCTGCTGGATTCTAACCCTTGGTACTTCAGGTGGTTCATATAGCACTGCCGAGAGGCTGCTTGATCGCCCTTTACTTCTCCACAGCCATTCTCGGTCTGAAATTTCAGCATCATGTGGTATGTTGAAGGGACATCCCCGAACATATTCAAAGATGGCCACCCCATTATAACATTATAGCTGGAGAGGCACCAAACAACAAAAAAATTAACCATGGAAGAAACTGCTCGAGGTGGTTTTCCGAGGGTTACTGGAAGGGTTATGACCCCCTCTGGCTGAAAGGGGATTCCATTGAATCCCATTAATGAAGACTTAGTTGGCTTTAGGTACTCCACGCCAATTTTCATTAGTTCAAAAGCGTCCCAGAAGATAATGTCAACCGAACTCCCGGTATCGACGAGTACCCTGTGTATCATGAAGACCCCACTTTAATATCTACTACTAAAGCATCATCATGCAGCTGGGAAACTCCTCGAAGGTCTTCGTCTGCAAAAGATATAAGCTCCAAAGGACGGCCTCTCTTCCGAGGGTGGTCTTCATGAACTACTCCCACCATGGGGGCGTAATTTTTCCTGGATGAGGAGCTTTCTCCTCCGTAGCCTGGGCCTCTAGCAATGAAGAGTAGGGGAACATCCTCCTCGGGTTTTGCTTGCTATGGTGGGGGGTCCTCTTTGGGTGTCCGTTCTTGCGGCAAGAATTGATCAAGCTTCTTGGCCTTGATGAGATCTTCAATTGCGTCCTTAAGTTGGACGCAATCTTCAATTGAGTAACCCTTGACCTGGTGGTAAGCGCAAAACTTTTTACTACACTTCATGGCTCTAGATTCCTTGATGGGATTCGGGTACTTCAGGATTTTCTTGTGCTGTATCTGTATCAAAATATTTTCTCTGAAAGTGTTGAGGGCGGTATAGGTATTATACCTCCCCGAAAATCGGGGCCTCCTTAGTTCCTAGAGGCCTTGATCAGTCTGTCGTAGAGGTTAATCCCGACCTCGGTCTGGCAACTTCCGAGGCCTTAGTTCCCCCCGCCTCTGATCCTTTTACTTATCCGGTCGAGAATCCTCCCTCCGGAACTCTTTGATCCTTTGCAGGGCTTCTTCTCTTCGGTCTTTGAACTCCTCGGTGGCAATTTAAGACTGTGCTCTGCTCATTAATTTGGGCAAATCTCTAGGGACCGCTCCGAAAATAGCATCAAGGAAGGGGCACTCCCGAAGCCCGTCCATAACCGCGCCAACAACCATGATGGAATCAAGGTTGGACATTCTGAAAGTCTCCCTGTTGAATCAATCCAAGTAGTCCCGGAGGCTCTCCCCTTCCATCTGTTTGTATTTGAGGAGTATTACAGGATTCCTCCTCTATCTTCGGCAATTTGGGAAGCGGCGAAAGAAGAGATCAGTTAATTGTCTGAAACTGGCTATAGATTCAAGGGGCAAGCTCCTGAACCAATCTTAGGCAACTCTTGTAAGGGTTTTTGGGAACGCGTTGCGTTGGACAACTTCATTGAGGTCGTTTGTTATTATTTCCGTACAGAAGCGTTCCATGTGCTCATAGGGATCTGTAGTCCCATCGTAGTACCTAATATTGGGGGCCTGAAACTTATATGTAAATGAAGCTTCCCAAATCGCCCTGTTAAGCGGTGAAGTATGCAAGGGACATAGAACAGAACTCTCTCGCCATCGATAATCCTGCCGCTGTTGTACTGTTTTATAGAGTGATGGCGTCTGGGCTAGCGGGCTCTCGGCGGATAACCGTGAGTAGAGTTGTACCGTGGTGAGGGATGCCGCTAGGGGTGGTACCGAGGCGAGTGTTTCCGGGGGGAGTATCACCTCAGAGAGAGATGTCGAGGCGTTCGGTACCTCCAGTACGGCTCTGGGGACTCAGATTCTTGCCTCCTTCTGATTCTTGTTCCAGATCTAGAGTGGTGCCTTCTGTGTGAGCGTGGCGAAGCAGAACTTCGGGATAAAGAGTGGCGATTCGCACCTCGTCGCGGTGTTGGAACCTGGGGGTGGGGAGAATGAACTGCTGAATGCTCGCGGCTTCCCAGGTGGGATGGTAGGGTGTGGCGCTGTCGCCTGGGTGACATGACACTCTACTGCCATCATGGTATGCGTGAGATCGGTGATTTGCTGCTCCATTGCTCTGAGATGCTCCTCGGGAACCTCAACTGTGCGGGCACAAACTGGAGGAACATCGGCTACGACTGGAGGCGCTTCGACAGGAGCAGGGGTAATGGCCTCGGTAGGGCGGACATCGCCTCAATGGCGGTATGAGAAGGGAGGGTGGTCTTCGCTTGTTCCTAGTTTTGGCTCTATCTTGATCTTTTTGTGGTTGCCATGACTTCTTGATCGGGTCCCAACAGACGGTGCCAAAATGTTAACTTAAATTTAGGAAAAATCCCCAAATTCGGTAAACATTTGAATTTGTAAGAGGTTCTCTGGGGAGAATTTAAGAAAAAATCAAGAAAAAACAAATCAAAGGAAAGAACGCCAAGCCTTTACGTGGAAACCCCACAAATCGGGGGAAAAAACCACGGGTGTCCCATTTGGGAGAAAGAAATCCACTATCATTGCCTTTTGGCATGAGAGGGAAAAGGGGTTGAGAGAAAGAGAGAGAGGGACTGGGAGTGTCCAAAGAAAAGTCCCTTTGGCAGGTGGAGACATCTGGTATTTATAGGCCTCATGGGTGCCCTCTTCGGATGCCAATCCAATTGTTTGTTCTTCTAGAAGGATTCAAGGCTCTTCAGCGACCGCTTCGGATCCCTTCGGTGGTGAGCATTTTGGTAATGAGGAGATGGGCTCAGGACGAGGAGCTTGGGGTGTAACACCCTTATCCTTTTTAGGATCCAGGTGTCACACCAGCCAGGTCTAGGGAATGAACCCTAAACCTAAGGTCAGAACATGGCTGCAAATTAAGCGTAAAATTAATAACATGCGGACGAGTAAAACAAAGCAAACTGAATACATTAAAACTCAAACTCAATCTGGTTCAATACAAAACACCATATAAATATTGTCTTAAACTTAAAGTCTCACAACCACTCATAATCAAATAATATAATTCTAGACACGGGAGTCAGAGCTAGCTACAAGATGTCTTCACTAGACTCGCGATCAGACCAACCTCTATACGCTCCTCTGTCTATCGCCTGCAATCACAATATCAAAGAAGAGGAGACTGAGCTACTGGAGCTCAGTGAGTTGGGGACAAATCAGTAATGCTGTGTACCCACTGTGTAATCATGTAAAAGCGATAAATCGGCATTATAAAAACATGCATAGGAAATAACTGAATTTAAATACTGAAATCTGAACTAAATACTGAGCAAGTAAATGTTGATCAATGTATTCTCTTTTATATGTATATCTGATTTTCTGTTTCTCTGTCTTGTGAATTATTTATGAAACCAAGGTTCCCCCTGGGTAATCTGAACCTGTGCCTTCTCTCTCTCCGGGATAAACTCAATCTCTAGAAGGCAAGGAATGCGGAATCATCTGATAAACACAAGACTAATTCTCTGACTACACATCTACTTCAATACTGTATGACAAGCGACCAACGAGTATATCTGATACACGAGGTCGACTATATATATGTACACTAAGCATCCGAAAGGATGGAAAAGGGGTTTTGATTTTATAAAATGGAAGGGTTTTAAAATAGATAGTTCGGTATTAAAATCAAAATTTAAATCACCTCTCTCCTAACCTAGTGCAAGAGTACTCTCACGGCTCTACATGAGCCACCACTTGTCTATACAAGCATATCAATAAAAGTGTAATCTATACATTTCTCAGATTCCGATTCTCTTTTACATTTACTTGAATCATTGCATGAAATGGTTTTACAAAAACTCTAGAAATTTTCATAAAACTCCTAGTTCATGCTTTTCAAAACTGAAATCTATCTTTGTATAAAATATGATAAATCAAACGAAATCATGCTGACTAGTTCCCTCACCTAGTTCGGTAGCGGCGGACTTGCCCTTGCCCTTTCCTGATAATTGAAGTATAAACTCTATAAATACCAAACTCGTATTCTAGACTCGTGCTCTAATTTAGACTAGATAGAATATGATAATAATATGAAATTTTCTCTTCTAACTATCTATATTTATCTTCATCATTATCATAACTAGGAAACTTAAGCATGCATTCTATGAAAAATTAAAGGTCTCTAGCATGCTCTCCACAAGTAATTACTTGTTAAATATGGTATGATTATTCTAAGTATTTTGAAAAAATTTTGGCAGAGTCTCCTCTGTTTTCTAGGGCTGAAATTTTAATACAAACATTCTCCATACTTCACAAGTAAACACATGAATCAATACATGAAAAACATACAACACTCTAGGCCCTTCTAACAACCATAAGTCTCATTCAACTATTAATTTACTTGGGGTTTCCCCAATTGGGTAAACTTAGGGATTTTCTTGAAGGTAGGTCTACTCGTCGGCGTAGGCTGCAGGCCGGAGATAACGGTTGGCCGGCCTTGGGCTACTGCTCGCTGGAAGGGGGCTGGTGACTGCGGGGTTGTGCTGTGGTGGCTCGCTGGAGAGAGACAAGGCTGGATCTAAGTAGAGAAGGAGAGGGACGGCTATGCACAGGAAGCACTAGAGCTCGTTGGAGCTCGAGCTCCGCTCGTGAGGGAAAGGACGCCTTGTAGTGGTGGCGGCCGGTCGTCCACAAGGAGCTGTGCGTGTGGGTAGAGAAGGCGGACGCGTGGCGGCTCGCCGGTGGTCCGCTGAGGTGACCCTCACCGGGATCTCTCCGGAGGCGCTCGGTGAGCTCCCGAGGAAAAGAGATAAAGCGACGTGCTTTCTCTGAACGCGAGAGAAAAAGAGAGAAAGAGAGAGAGTTGAAAAATTCTCTCTCTCTCTTTCTCACATCTGTCTAAATAGGCAAATGTGTGTTATTTTAATCTATTATTTTATTATTATTTTTTTTATTTAAATAATCTTTTCATTAACTAAACTATTATTATAACTTATCTTATAAAAAGAATTTAATAAATAATATTATCTTTTGACTTTATGTTACATCACTATTTAATAATATTATCTTATCAATAATTATCAATAATTTTTCGACCCAGATCCGGGAATCCCGGGCCAGACGACCCCAATAATACGAGCTAACTGTAGCATCAAGGGTCGCCCCTTCTCCCGACCCAGATCCGTGTTTCTTGGCTTTTGACTCGGCCAGATCTACTTTATTGGGACTCTAACCTTTGTCCGATATTCCTACTTAATTGATCTGAATTAATAAATGTTTAATTAATCTCTAGTTTAACTAATCTAATACTGCCGACCATCCACCTCCAACTATTTTGTATAACTCTGGCCTCGCCTAATAAGGCCTTCTCTCGGCCCTATAGTTGTGAAGCTGGATTTCGGTCTATTAAATTCTGATTTGCTTAAACTTTGAGGTTAATATTGATTAATGTGATTTGAGCTAATTAACCTCATTTAAAATTTTGAAAATTACCGAAATGGACTTAGAAAATTCTGGGATGTTACATGGGGTGCTTGTAGAGGAACCACTTCAAGATTCCGAGGAGGTAGCCTTTGAATCTCGAGGGGTCTCACTGCCTAGCGAATAGCAGCGATGGTTTAGACTCTTCCACGTGTCGAGCTGGGTTGATTCCACATGTCTCTTAAAAATTATCCCTATCATATATATATATATATATATATATATATATATATATATATATATATGTGTATATATATAGACGGGCATGATACTATGCGGCCGATCTTATAATTATGCAAGTACGGTCGCCTCAATTTGACCCACTTGCACAGAATTTTGAGGAAATCCAACCGTATGGATGGAAAGAAAATAAAAAAATAAGCTAGTATGTCAATTTTCATACAATTTGGGAACTTGTAGGGTCTTCATCTTAACGGGTGAAAAATTTCACCCGTTAAGATAAAGACCCTACAAGTTCCCGAATTGTATGAAAATTGACATGTTTGCTTATTTTTCGATGTTCTTTCCATCCATATGGTTGGAAATACTTAAAACATGCTCCAAGGGACAAAATGAGAGCTGATCTTACTAGAATAGTAATCAGGCCGGCCTTATTGTATCATGCCCGTATATGTATATATATATATATATATATATATATATATATATATATATATATATATATATATATATATATATATAAGCATGCCAGCTGGATTTGGGCCTTTATTCTAAATCAAAAAATCTATTAACCACCAACAACATCTAAGTTTATTGGTATTTGAGTCTCTTGTTAAAGCGTGGGGTTCTCCTATGGAATAACTGGGTATCGAATTCTCACTCTGGCACGGCGATAGTAAGGTTAGTGATGTTCTCCTATGGACTAACACATGATTGAGCTGTTATAAGTGTTCATTTGAGTCTAATTTCATATCATTCTTTTTATGTTTTTTGTGCCAAATGTAATGATTCACAGCCCGCCGGTACTTAAAAAGGTTTATATTTTATAAACATGGCATGTAGAAGACACCCCGAGAGGAAGGAAGCATTCAAGGATAAAATGAGGCCGAAGTGAAGCTATTTTGGAGTGAACAGGAGATCATACGGGCTTTTGTACGGCCGTATACTATAGGACAAGCGGACGGCTTCATCGCAGTTGACTCTCCGGTATTTAGACACCCGTTAATTTGAGCAGGGGTAGTGTATGAGTTATTGTTATGCAGCCGTACATGAGGCCTTATCTTATTTGTAGGGGCACGTATGCGACCAGTTCATGGCGCTTTGTACATCGTAACTCCTCTCATTACTTGCGAACCTTAGTAGGGGCAAAATCATAAATGTTAGCCCCAAACCCTAATTGCTGGGTATAAATAGATAAGTTTGAGGGTTTAGGAAGGGGAGGTTGGCTTCAGAGAAGATTATCATTGAGATTAGGGATTGGGGGTCTTCTTCTCCCAATCTTGGAGGGAGAGAGAGAGGAGGAAGAAAGTAGAGAAGGGGATCAATCTTATAGAGCTGTCAATGGTATTCTCTATCATGTCTATTTTAGATTGTATTCTTGTTGATTTGGATTGGAGTTCTCCATTAATGGGGAACTAATCTTATAGATACTTGGGTATGAGAAACCTTTGGATATTGCATTAATGACATATTGATTTATATGTTTTGATTGATTGGATGCATGCTTGAATGTCTATTAGATGTTTTGTATTGATTGTGATTTCTCTACATTGTGGGATGCCCGGAGAGATTACTTGGGTGCGATACAAGGGCTAGAGCTAGCGCCTCCTTGTATTAGGAACATGCTCCATTAGAGAGGGTTGTGAGTACGCCGAGGGATTCGGATGCTAGAAGGAGAGCGACTCTTTAATAAGACTTAATCCCACAATCCTTCAAAGATATAGGTTCCCTTGAGCTTAAGACAATTGATGCGTTCAAACCGCAAGTGTACGGGTCGGATCAAGTAATAAAGTGGACTCTTGAAAAGTCAGGTATCGAACCTCAGGGAGTAGGAAGTACTAGTATTATCTATTTTTCTATTATCTAATCGATCGAAAATCGGGTGACTATCAATTAACTCTAAACCTAGAACTTAGAAATTGAAATTGCACAATTCATTAATACTTGGATGAGATTCGATCAAGAAAGGGATACTTGGGTGTTCGAATCCCCTTTGGATTTGATGAAATTGATTAGTGCAGGCTATGTCAATGCTTGATGATCCATTGGGCAAAGATACCTAATGTGCTTTCACTCTCTCCACCAGAGATGAGCTACTAACCTAATGCCCTCATTGATGATGTCCCGACCTAAATTGGAAAGATTAGGGGAATATACAATATGAAAGAGTCGCCCTCCTTAGTACCCGGGCTCCCGGTGTATTCCTAACCCCTTCTATTGGAGAAAGTCTACACGTGGGGAGGCATTCACGTCTTCCCCCACATGGACACCAATAGTCTCTCCGGGCTCTCGCAACGTAGAGAGACTACTACTTCAATACAAATCATCCAATAGACCTAATGAAATCATACAAACATTCAACATAGAAACACTAATTTAATTAAAATAGCATCCAAAGGTTCATCTACACCCAAGCATCAAGAAATCAGCCCTCCATCAATGGAGGGCAACAATCCACAACAATAAGGGAAGATGAAAACATAAATCTCAAACAAAAACTCCCTATTGATGAAGATAGGTGGATGCTTCGCTTGCTCGCCCTTCCTTCTTGCCTTCTAAGCTTCGAGATGAGGAACCCCTCCGGTGACCTCTCCTCCAAGTTGGGGAAGAAGATGATGATGAGGCTCCTCCTCTAGCTCTCTCTTTCTCTCCAAGCTTTCTAATCCAAGAGGCAAGATCCCCAAAACCTGATTAAGCTTTTTCTTTTATAGTTGACACTAGGGTTTTGGGTCCTTTCCGTTTTTACCCCTGGGCGGATCAAATCGTCGCTGGAAACTTACGCCATACGGACTTCCATACGGACTACCATACGGGTCCGTATGGCTTCACAGGTTGTGTCATACGGGGCTATGTCAGTCCGTATGGGACCCCGTATGGACTCATATGAGGTTGGAGTCGAGGCCTTCTCTGCCCAGGTTCATACGGGTCCATATGAAGCCCCATATGGACTTGGGTCTTCATTCTTTTGTCCTGTTTTGGCCGGAATTCTTCTCCAAATGCTTCCTTTTCTCCGGAGTCTCCATATTTTGACCTGTTTGCAAAAATAAACCTTTTTTAAGTATCGGTGGGCTGAAACTCCTCTAAAACTCATAATAAACATGCATAATATGATATAAAATATCGGTAAAACGAATACTTATCACATATCTCCACACTTAAAGGTTTGCTTGTCCTCAAGCAAAGAAAAGAAATCAACAAAAGAAGATAAGTGTTCAACCTTGGGCTATAAAAATTATACATGAATTCTATTCCAAGTTCACCATCACAATATGTTCTCCTATTTCCACACTAAGGCTTAGATTGATCCCGTGATATTTCGATATAGGTCTAGACAAAGCTTGTTCACTCCACATGCCATGTTCTAAAGTCTTAACAAGACAAGCAAGCGCTCAATGGACTCTAGAAAGTCCTTGAGACCCTAAGATCAAAAGAATTAGCCCCCTATTAGATGAATGGTGGACAAGTTTGCAAGAAACTAGGAGTTTGTTTTTTTTTCTTTTTTTTTTCGGGTAGGGCATCCCTATTGGATCTGACTTTCCCGTGCTAAAGATCAAGGTAGAGTGTAGTTCCTCCCTTTTGCAGAGAATCCATGCTGATTAGGCACCCTAACCCTTCGCTACTTAGGTGGTTACAACTCTACCTATAGGTGTTCATGCTAAGTAGTGACTTTTCGAATTGAAGAACACTCTGATTAGGAGCCAGAACTCCAAACTAGTTCATCTCAACAAGCAGTGGAACACTATCTTTATTAATTGACAACTATTATGCAAAACTATTTTATTTTCATTGCACTTGTCCACTATATATATTATGAGGGGTTAATAAATTTGAACTAATGCCATGAAATTTCTTGGAGCCATTGAAAACAATACTTAGCTATTAAAGTCAAAAGAACATGGCAATGGGTTATCTATTATCTTTCACAATCATAATTGTCACAAGGATGGTCTCTACATGCCCATAGTGTTTCAGCGGAAAAATTTCAAAATTCTAGCATATGATGGTGCACTAGGAATAAATTCATGGTTAAAGTAATTTCTCAACAAGGTCCTAATTACACATATCATGCATGCTATAAAGATTTTCAACGAATGCTCATAACGGCTACTTATCTCCACACTTAAAGATTTGCAATAATTCTAAAAAGAGATAAGTAGCCACCCGTCCCCACTTTAAAAATTCGACATTGTCCTCAATGTAACAAAATAACTGAGCATGGAGAAAGGTGAACTAAGACTCCCCTGAAAATGCGGTGGGTGTGGTCGTTCTGCTCGAATAGATGGCTCCTTAAAAGTATGGGAGTTTTGATCCGTTTTCCATCTGCGAGAGAAGAATCATTAACTCGGCACAAGAGTATAAAACAAAGGATCGACCAGTGATAATGATAAAAGATAGGGTAGCAGGGTGATGTCCTTGCTAATAAGTACAAAGATGCATGAAAATAGAAGATAAACAAAAGTCTAAAGGAAATGAAAGAAGTCTCAAGGGTCCGCTGCTGGCTCATCATGTGGTGGTGCTGGAGGTGGGAGAGGTGCAAAGGCTGGATGCCCGCGGATAAGGAGAGAAAGCTCGGTGAGCTGCTACCTCATCTGACTGTGCTCCTCCAGGAGTGTCTCCTGAGTGGTGCGGATCACCATCAACTGCTCCTCCATGCATGCTTGAGGCGGCTTCCGGGTGGGCGCGGGTCTTTGGCCGGTCGGCTCCTCGGGTGCCGAGTCCTCAGAGGCGGAGTCTGATGCCTCCTCGTCAGTAGTGTCGGATGGCGGGCCGATCAAGGTGTAACGCCCACCGGTGCATCGGACAAGCCTCATCTGGACGAGTGTGGTCATGTCCAGTGGTGTAACCAGTTGTAGAGGCGTCTCTCCATCCAGCTCGGCCTCAAGGCCCATGCCCATGATGAGTCTGGTGATATACGGCCCGGCATGGATGTCTGTCAGCTTGATGTTCTGCCCTTGGCTGCTTAGGTAGTCGGCGAGTGCGTATCCCAGGTGGATTGGCACTCTCTCGATCAAGCTATAGAGGAAGAGGCGCTCCGTGACAATGACCACTTTACGCTTGTCGCACTGACCGCCATGATCGCGGCGTGAGTAGGGCGTGGATGTATCGGTTTACCGGGTCGGCCATCAGGGACGCCTTGTTGTTGTTGTAGCGCTCGCCCAACTGGAGCCAGTACTGGGAAGAAGAAATAGTGCGCTCGGGGAAGGAGGTAAGTAAACGATCGTACTCCCGCTCGTAAGTGTGTACTTCATGATGCGTATAGACCCATATGGAGGGAGAAGCTGCGTGTAGCTCATGCAGTCTTTGCCTCAGAAGAGCCGGAAAGTGATGGCGGTGTGCTTCTTCTCCCCCTCTTGCGCTCGGTCCGCATCGAAGGTGCTTTGAGGACCACTAGGGTGGAGTCCTCTCAAGACCTGCGTGGTCAAGTGAGAGGATCACGGTCCCACCCGCCAAAGGAAATCATCTCACGGGCCAGCGGGTATTGGCCCAATTTGGGAAGCCGGGAGCGCCCGGTCGATCTCATGGTGAGACCAAACCTCAGGGAGGATAGGCGACGATAGCGGGCCTAGAACACCTCGTCAGTAAATTGAGGTACTCCGGTGGAGGAACTTCCCCAGGTGGTCTTCCTCTTCTTGGACTGTAAAATCTTTCTCTTCGGCATTTCTGCGAAAACATGAAGGGGGTTGTTAGCGCAATTTAGAAAATATGAATTCAAGCGAAGAATTGCACGAGAGTGCCTAAATTGCCCCCATACGGAGTCTTATACGGACTGTCAGAGGTCCGTATGGGGCAGCCTGTAAACCCATACGGTCTACCATACGAACCCGTATGGGGGTCCGTATGCACCTGGCCGCGGGCAAGCCGGCAGCCAAGGTGGCGTTTGGCCCCTTTTTACATCAAAGTTCGTCTCTACAACGCCCCTAATGTGCTATACATACATTCAAGAGAGATTTCACCGTGAAAAACATGCAATCCAAGCAAGGGTATAATCTAATCTTCATTTCAATCAATCCACATAATCCTTAGGGCTCTAAACATGAAAGTCATGATTATAATCCGTAATATCATGATATAGTATCGTACCTATGTTGGATTGATGCCCAAATCCAAGAGAAGAGCGTCGCCGGAGCAAAGGGAGTGGAGAATGGAGGGGAGGCGCGGCTAGGGTTATATAAAAATGAGGGGGTACGGCGTTTCGTTTAAAACGCTTCATATTGCGCCTTTCAGCCAATTTCATACGGACCTCCATACGGGTCCGTATGGTGTCCCGTATAGGTCCACAGGCTCCCTCATACGGAGTATCATACGGGTCCGTATGAGACTCCGTATGAACCTGGAGAATGGCTTATACAGCCTCTCCTGGTTGTGTCCATGCTCCCTATTACTCCGCATAGTCATGATTACAATTCTAGGATCAATCTAAACATCGAGCAGCATGCAAAAAGAGTATTCGAGACATTCAATCATTTATTTCAAACACTAATAGGAACTAACACAAACTAGAATTGAAAACAAACTGAAACCAAAAAGAGAAATTTCAGTACTTGGGTTGCCTCCCAAGAAGCGCTTGTTTAACGTTACTAGCTTGACGTACCTTCAACCTACCTTATGGAGGCTCAAATACCTGGAAGCTTTCATTGTCCTTTCCCTTAAAACGTTTGCCGAGTAGATACCTCCCCAACTTGGTGTAGATGGAGCAGGTGTTCGGCTCCCATGTTGGTTCTACGGTGGTAGTGAGTTCTTCTTCTCTTACTGGCCTCCATTCCCTCCTAAACTTCTTGTGCTTCTTCTTCTTTGGCCCCTTGACCTTGATTTCCTCAATTTCTTCTTCCACTTCCTCATGCGAGGAGGTTACCATCAAAAGATCTTCTACACAGCTGGAGGTTATTAGATCGATGTCGTCCATACCATAAGATGTATCGTCTTGGCCCATGGTGTGTCGCATTGCCTCGGGTATTTGGAAGACCACTTCTTGATCTCCCACTCTCAGTGCAAGCTTCCCTTGGGCATGATCTTCAAGTGCCTGGGCGGTAGCAAGGAAAGGTCGCAGGAGGATGATTGGCACATCCACATTATCATCAACATCTAAAAGAACAAAGTCAGCCGGGAATACAAGATCATTAATTTTGATGAGGACGTCTTCGGCTACACCCTTAGGCCTCTTCACAGACCGGTCCGCCAATTGTATTGTCATCCCTGTAGGCTTTGGGTCATCAAGTCCAAGTGTCACGTATAAATTATATGGCATCACATTAATACTTGCTCACGAATCCATAGCGCCTTCTTGATGATCCCCTCACCAAATGTACATGGGACAAACGAAACTACCCGGATCCTTGAGCTTCTTTAGCAAGAGTCATGTATTTGCGAGAATGGTAGAGACATTGGGCATTGAGAGAAGCGGCGCCACTTCCTCCAACTTTTCCTATTGGATAGGAGGGTCCTTCATGAATTTTGCATACTTGGCATTTGGGCGGGGACATCCACCAATGGTAAGTTAATTTGTAAATTTGCTTCAACATGCTTGTGAACCGTGCAAATTGGGCATCCTCCTTATCCTTTCTCAATCTTGATGGATAAGGGATTTTTGGTTGATATGGAGGAGTAGATGTGACTTCCTCTTTGTCTTTCTTCTCTTCATTGAAATTGTAGCGGGTGCAGGGTGCATCTTTTTCAATTGAGCTTCTCCCTTGTAGCTTCTCCACCGGAAGGTCAAGTTCTTTGCCACTCCTCAACGTGATCGCTTTGCACCGCTCACGTGGGTTTGTCTCCGTGTTGCTAGGCAAACTTCCTTGAGGCCTCTCTGAAAGTGTCTTGGCCATTTGGCCCATTTGATTCTCTAGATTCTGCACAGTGACTTGTAAACTTCGGATAGTTTGTTGATTATCTTGCACAATCTTTAACATCTTTTCTTCCAAGCTTGGTTTTCTCTCTTGTGGCTTCGGAGGATGTTGAAAACCTGGCGGGTATTGCCCCCCTTGAGGATTCCCGTATGACAATCCGGGGTGGTTCCACTTGGGTGCATAAGCTCTGTATTGCCCCCCTGTTTGCCCTTGATTGTTGTTCAAGTATTGCACTTGCTCCATGGTGAGATTCTCCATGTTCATGATTGGGCAACTCATCATGTCATGCCCTCCACCACAAGTATTGCAAGATAATACCGGAGATGACCTTGAGGGACTATCGGTGGTCAACGCCTCAATCTTTCTTGTCAAGACATCCAACTTCTCGGCAAGGGCTACATCAATTGTATTGGTTTTATTTAAGGAGTTCACCAATTTAACTTGTTTCCCACGAGTAGACCAATGGGCTTCATTGCTAGCCATGTCTTCAAAAATCTTCTCCGCGTCATCGGGATATTTGTTTCCAAGAGAGCCTCCGGCGGCCGCATCCACTAAATGTCGTGTTGAATCATCTAATCCATGGTAGAAGGTTCGTACTTTGGCACAATCGTCTAACCCATGTTGAGGGCAACGCCGGAGGAGGTCTTTGTACCTCTCATAAGCTTCATAGAATGACTCATTAGGCCCTTGCTTGAAAGAAGAGATGTCCAATCTAAGCTTCGCGGCCTTGCTAGGTGGGAAGTACCGCCCAAGGAACTTGTCAAGCATCTCGGCCCATGTACGAATAGATCCCGATGGAAGTGAGTTCAGCCACCTATAAGCTCCTTCTCTTAAACTGAAGGGGAACAATCTCAAACGAATGGCGTCATCGGAAGCCCCATTAATCTTGAACATGTTACAAATCTGAACAAACTTGGCAATATGAGCGTGAGGGTCTTCATCCGGTCTTCCACCAAATTAGGCTGAATTCTGGATCATAGTCATAGTGCTCGGCTTGATCTCGAAGTTATTCAGGTTCACATTAGGAGGATGCACACTGAATTCCTCCCATTATAGTGAGACCTTCATTACTTTCGGATAATATAAGTCGCCTCCCAGCCATGACAGGAATCCCCCTAACTTCCAAATTGCCTTCAGTAGGTATGAAGTTCTCCGACCCCGAAGAGGGTCCGGGATTTGATTCCTCCACTTCTCTCAACCTTCTATGAAAAGTCCGATCAATTTCACTATCGGCTTCAAAAAGACCCTTAGAGTTCTTTCGGGTCATACATCAATTCCTAGATTTCTTAGTAATCCTAAAACTCCCTGGCAACGGCGCCAAAAACTTGATGCGTTCTAACCGCAAGTGTACGGGTCATATCAAGTAATAAAGTGGACTCTTGAAAAGTCGGGTATCGAACCTCAGGGAGTAGGAAGTGCTAGTACTATCTATTTGTCTATTATCTAATCGATCGAAAATCGGGTGACTATCAATTAACTCTAAACCTAGAACTTAGAAATTGAAATTGCACAATTCATTAATACTTGGATGAGATTCGATCAAGAAAGGGATACTTGGGTGTTTGAATCCCCTTTGGATTTGATAAAATTGATTAGTGCAGGCTATGTCAATGCTTGATGATCCATTGGCCAAAGATACCTAATGTGCTTTCACTCTCTCCACCAGAGATGAGCTACTAACCTAATGCCCTCATTGATGATGTCCCGACCTAAATTGGAAAGATTAGGGGAATATACAATATGAAAGAGTCGCCCTCCTTAGTACCCGGGCTCCGGTGTACTCCTAACCCCTTCTATTGGAGAAAGTCTACACGTGCGGAGGCATTCGCGTCTTCCCCCACACGGACACCAATAGTCTCTCCGGGCTCTTGCAACGTAGAGAGACTACTACCTCAATACAAATCATCCAATAGACCTAATGAAATCATACAAGCATTCAACATAGAAATACTAATTTAATTAAAATAGCATCCAAAGGTTCATCTATACCCAAGCATCAAGAAATTAGCCCTCCATCAATGGAGGGCAACAATCCACAACAATAAGGGAAGATGAAAACATAAATCTGAAAAAAAAACTCCCTATTGATGAAGATAGGTGGATGCTTCGCTTGCTCGCCCTTCCTTCTTGCCTTCTAAGCTTTGAGATGAGGAACCCCTCCAGTGACCTCTCCTCCAAGTTGGGGAAGAAGATGATGATGGACTCATACGGGGTCTCATACGAGGTTGGAGTTGAGGCCTTCTTTGCCTAGGTTCATACGGGTCCGTATGAAGCCCCGTATGGACCTGGGTCTTCATTCTTTTGTCCTGTTTTAGCCCGAATTCTTCTCAAAATGCTTCCCTTTTCTCCTGAGTCTCCATATTTTGCCCCTCGCTTGCAAAAATAAACCTTTTTTAAGTATCGGTGGGCTGAAACTCCTCTAAAACTCATAATAAACATGCATAATATGATATAAAATATCGGTCAAATGAACACTTATCAACAATCCTAGGAGATTAGTTATCCAATCACCTCGGGAGAGGGATTGGATATAACTTAGGAACTCTTGGTACAAGTATCTCCAATCATCTTCATAGATTTCTTTATGTATCCTTATATTTTAATCCAAAGGGGACTCATGCTCAAGTGTCTCCTTCTCATGTTATAGTTTTCTCTCAATTAATTCTGGATTTCCAAAGTTTGTCTCCAATCTTTTAATTCCTTAGATTTAGACTCAAAAACCAACAAATCTTTGACAAGACTAGATAATAGAAGTTTAGTTTACACTAGTAATCTATTCCCTATGGGTTCGACACTCGACTCTCATAATTTACTTTACTACTTGATCACCGTTAACTGCACTGCGGAAATCCCATCAAGTTTTTGGCGCCGTTGTTGCTGAGTAGAATTACTAGTTAGGCTGGGATTTTATTATTTTAGTCATTTAGTTTCTTGTCTTGTTTCTTTTGATTTATTTGATACTCACTTTTCTCATTATCTCTACTTGCGAGGAATCGTTGCATGACTCGTGCACACAAGTACCCAAACCTATCATTGTTCAACCCTTATCCATCACAATGAATTCATTGTACAACATAGGAGAAAATCCCTAAAAATCAATAAAACCATACAACCCTAGAAGCTTTTAATTGAGAGTGAAACAGTAAGAACCCGTTGTAATTTCATTTGAATTCTAGGATTTAGTCAACCTTCCACTATTTGGACCGACTGACTCTTTGAGTGACTTAGTACACTTCTGATTAGTTAGACCTAGTTCTACCGTTCCCTATGGATTTGACTTGGTACTCACCAGTATTTTATTACTTGTGACCATGTATACTTGTGTGCAGAGTCTTGAGTGCTTGCATTCATAGCTACTGGTTAGGGTGTGTTCATTTGCCCGTAAGTGTTCAGAAGTCAGAAGTGGGCTGAAGTCCCACTTCCCCCGAACTCAAGCGAGGTGGGGGAAGTCTCACTTCTGGTGTTCATTTCTACGGAAGTGAGACAGCACCAAAGTGACCACTTCCCCCACTTTTTTTGTTCATTTCCACGAAAGTGAGATTCCTTCAGCAAGCACTTCCGTAAATGTGTTCTTTTCCAAGAAAGTGGGGAAGTCATATGTATAAAGTGTAAATTAGTAAAGATTTAGATTTGGTTTATTTTATTGTAAAAATGAAAGCAAGTTCACAGAACAAAATTGATTTTAGAAATTCCTATCTGTTTCTATATGAATCTAAACATGGATCTACTTCTTATGCATCAAGGATGAATCAAAGACAATGAAAAATTAAACAGAACAACATGAAAAAATTAAACATCTGCACATATCTAATCAAATGAACATAATCAATTGAACATGTGCACAAATCTATTCATTCATGTATAGAGGAAAGTGTGGTAACAATGTATCATAAATAACATACCAGCCATATAAAACAAGTTCAAAGGTTCCAAAGTATTGAATACAGGACATACAAGCATGTCTTAAGTCCATCATAACAATGTCTGCAGCAACACTAGAATGAAAACAGAAATTCCAAATATTGCAAACACATGAAAACATAAAAGCATGTCTATTGTCCATCATAGCCATGTCTGCAACAACTAACACACATGTCTAATTCGTGTCCATAAAAACCACCATACCAAGTAAATAAAAACAAGAACCCATGACATAGTTCATGCAAACAGTGAAAACAAAAACATAGTTCATGACATAGAAACAAGAACTCCATCACCAAGATCTCAAGGCCTGGACGCCCTTCTCTGAGCAAGAAAATCATCAACAAAAAAGATACGCAGAGATTGCGACCTCATGTAGAAGCCCTCGGCGAGGGGTCGATCATTACGCAGAGTCATATATAATAGATTCATGTCCTGCACACTATATCCTTGCAAGGTATCCAGAGCATCGGTCAATTTATCCTTCCAACTTTTCTTTTTCATCCGCTTCATTGAAGCAGCTATTTCACCAATGCTATGAGCAATGTCGGACATTGCAGCATCCTCATTGCTAGACCTTGATGCCCGAGGAGGCCTATTGTTGCGGTTGCTTGAAGAGTTGATTGGTTGTTCATGGTGAACAGTGCCAGGTGAAGGATCCGATTCCATGTCATCATGTCCTTCAGTCTCTGTTTCAACAGCTTGCTCTGAGGCACCAAAAGGTTGGAAGATAGTACGCGCAAATTCACCCGTGGCGTGATCGTCACCACACACCACTCGCAGCTCCTCAAACAATGGTATCGGCTTGTTTAGATACTCCTTTGCTTTGGGATATCCCTATGAAGACATGTTGATAAGTAATAGGAAAAACACAAAACGACAAAAGTCTTCCATGATTAAAAATGATCAGCAAATATAAACATTTACCTCCACAAGTGTCTTGTATG
This sequence comes from Dioscorea zingiberensis, assembly GCA_026586065.1. Taxonomy (NCBI): domain Eukaryota; kingdom Viridiplantae; phylum Streptophyta; class Magnoliopsida; order Dioscoreales; family Dioscoreaceae; genus Dioscorea; species Dioscorea zingiberensis. The sequence continues at coordinate 119,171 of JAGGNH010000106.1, read as the reverse complement.
TTTCATCCTCGAGTACCAACATCTTTTGTGAATCATTCCATCCAACACCACTCAGATTCATAAGCTTCTAAATGTCTTAATATTTTATCTTCAGCCACCGCAGCCGGTTTTCCACATTGTCGGCATTCATATTAAATGGAAACTTAGCATTTACAATTTTTGCAGCTTCAACGAAGGCTTGTCGTTTGAAGGACTTGTCAACCTTCAACCCTGCCTTCGCCATATCTACAAGACACGGGATCAACACATTATCCATATCTTGAGTCCATCGCTTGTTTGGCGTGCCCTTGCGCTTGTGGCCTGATCGACTAGGGCCAGATATTGTATCGTTATTGAGTGGTGCCGACATTCTTATAGTGTGCAAAGTCCTGCAACAAGTTTATTGTTAGAGCTGAAAACAGAACAGCATGAAAAACAGAACAACACAACTCTTTTGTGAATACAGAACAACAACAGGAAAACAGAATGAAAATTAGAAAGAAAACAGACCAAGATGAAAACAGAATAAAAAAAACATAATAAAAAATCACATTCCAGAGGGAACAACTACTCTTTAAATACTATTAGATCATAGCCTTTGTCTTTACTGGTGATTGGAGAACCAAAAAGAATCTAATCCAGTTCTCACATAAGAAAACAAGATTAATCTGCCAGAAAAGATTAATATTTTATGAGTGTTTACCACCATACACTTCCTGCATTTCTTATGGTTGCTAACATACAATTCAACAGAAAAGAAGATGCCTGGGCATCTGCCAGAAACCATTGAAAAGAGCAGTAGAGAAGTGAGCAATTAAAAGGTGGCTTTTCTTCTCTTTTAGCAAATAGACTACTCCAGAATCAAAGCCATTGCTTTTATTTATTCCAAAACAAGTAAAGCAGATTCTGGGATGATGCACGGAGACCCCAGCTATGAGCAGTAGGTAATTGCATCACTTGCAAGTCATTAGCACTTATTAGCAAAGATGGGAATCAATAATTTCTAAAGAGTTCATCAAAGTTTATAATCAGAACATAAAAGCATTCAAAGGAGGTGGGGATATGGACCATGAAATCTAAGATAAAGAATAAACAGGATGAAGAACTATATACTTGATTTCTGAACTTAGATATGACTTAAATAAAAATAAATACACTTCTACCATCCAGGTTTTATAATAATAGAGCATGTATCATGTAAAATTCAGCCACAATGATACACTTGTCATGTTTTTGTTCCATCAAAACAAATCATACCATAATATCCAAAATAGTTCAAGAGACAGTGAAAATCAAACTACAAATTGTAGAGTTGAAGACACTTTTTGAAATGTTACAACACCCTAGAATTGTAATCACGCCACATAGCTTGGGCCATTGTCACGGATTGCTCGCCAACGTTGGGAAGTAATTCTTTGTTCATAAAATGTCCTCGGATTCACGGGTGTAGAAACTTCATCAAGAACTGCTTGGTCTATGAAAGCATCGGTCGGATCAACGACTTTTATAAAATTATGCAACACACAACAAGTTAGGACGAGGTCCACTTGTGTAACAAATGGGTAGAATGGCCTCTAATCTAGAATCTTGAACAGACGCTTAAGAATTCTGAAAGCTCTCTCTATTCTTGTTCTGAGTTGAGAATGGTGGAAATTAAATAGCTCCTGTGCATTTTGTGGTGTACGACCTTCGTATTCCTTTAGATGATGCCTAACTTTTCGATAAGGGGCGATGAACCCTTTAGTTGTTATGTAACTGGCATCAACGAGATAGTATTTACCTAGGATTAAGAATCGGAACATTTTTAGTAGAACTAAAAAAAAATAAGCTTAAAATGGTACATTATCGTCAACGGTATTAAACCTGGAGGAACGGATAAACCACACGGTGCTGGGCGGGATTGTGCAACCTTTAGAACTAGGTAATCGTTGGCCGAACCTTCCCAACCAGCGAGGACATATACAAATTTTAGGTCCGGGTCACATGCGGCAAGCACATTTTGTGTGATCCCTTTACGGCCCCGAAATTTGCTTTGAAGTTCTATAGGCACCCTTGCATCTATATGTGCCCCATCAAGGAACCCAATACAATCCTAAATAATTAAAGCTTATTAGATACTTCTACAAATATTCCAAAACTAACGAGGATGTAATGCGGAGAATACCTTGAAGTAAGGAAAGAAGTGTGGGTTGAACTCTATATCGGGATGTAGTGAAACGCCCGGTTGCTTCACAAATTCGCCCTTAATTTCGCATATAGCTTGGAGCACAGCATTGAAATATCGGCTCACCGTAGCACCTGATCTAATGAAATTAATTTTCATTGATCGATTCTTAGAATGGTGCCCTACTATATGCATGAACATGACCACTTGTTCTTCAACGGACACATGGATAGTATCCCTTAAATGGCCACGCTCTCGTAGAACATAGCACAACCTTAGAAATGTGTCCTTCGTCATTCGTATGTATTCAACACAATTATGTACTCCTCCATCTAATATTCTGCACATATGCGCATTCCTATGGATATTCCTAACCATTGAAGGTTCCCGATAAATGATGCATTGTCTTCGTCTCCGTCTTAACATGACCAGTACAGCAACCATGGTTACCAACACCGGTATTTTGGTGCGGATAACATCGCCCAAGGCATCATTAGCCATAGTAGTTTATTTTCTCTTACTATGTTCCAGTCCTATAAATTATGAAAGGGATTAGCTCAAGAAGATGAGATTAGACTAATAAATGGATTAGTTTATGTCTTATGCATTCAATATAAATGGATTAGTTTATACATAGGAAAGAGGAACTATAGATTTTAATATAATAAAACAAATCAAGGTTAACTATAGATTTATATTAAACTCAATATAAAACAAATCAAATGAAATTAGCATTAAACTCAATCCAATTTTAATATAAATGCACACATAGAGAAATTCTGCAAACTATAGATTTCAGAAAATGTCATTAGATTCTTCCAAAGCTTGAATGTCTTTCTACTCATTAATAAGCTGAAACAACCAATTTTATCATCAACAACTCACCAGTAATGACAACCAATTTGGCTCTTAATAAATTCACCTCCCAAAAGATTATGCAGGTTAGGACCATATCCCTAGTAGGAAATCAAGGTTGAGCCATTCAAAATGTTTCTCCATCTAAATATTTCAGAGACAACTCACCCTTAAGACTAGATTTCAAATAAATGAACTCATAACTTTCTGTTTCTGTTATGGTGTCTTGCAAGTCAAATTTAATGATTTGTTTCTAATTTATTATCCTCATCATGGAATCTGATCCACCAACTGGCTGTATTCAGATTTAATTCGAACAATGTCACATTAAATAGATTCACTTTGACCAATTTCTGCTGAATGATCCCAAACTTAAGTCAATTTTAACGGAACTTACTTTCAATTTCAGACCAAATTATGCTTGATTAGAACTGATCCATGCTTTAAGACCATAGGCTTTCAAAAGAATCAAAGCCATGTATACAAGGTCCAGACCTGATTGTTACAAACAGGGACTACATAATTATGCTACCATATAAACATTTCAATATCAGATAAAACAAAAGTTGCAGTCTGAGGTCCTTCACTGTACATCAGCTTATAATTTTCAGATGCTACGCAAGTATCTCTCAAAATGGATACATAAAAACAAAAACAAAAACAAAAAATAAAGATTTGGAAATGAGAAGTTAAACATTCAAATAGCCTGCTATTAATTTTGCAAGGAAACAAGAGGATCATCATAAAAAAGCTACCAATCAGATCATGTAATTATACTACAGTACTGAGAAAACCTGGTGAGAAAACCTGAATTGATACAAAATAAACCCTATTCAACATCATCCCCAACCCTAATCCCAATTTCAGTCATCACAAGAAAGATCACAAAAAAAAAAACAAATAGTAACTTTCAAACAATTATAACACAGGGATCTTCAGGGAGAAAAGGAGAGAGGGAGAGAGAAAGAAAGGGAGAAGGAGAGGGAGACAGGAGAGAGGAAGGGAGAATGAAGTGATACCTGGCCACGGAGAAGACCGGCGAGAGACGGATCAACCTAAAAGCACAACTGTAAGAAAGACGTTCATCAGAGAAAGGGAGAAAGGGGGGAGTGAGAGAGAAAGGAAGAAGGAGAGGGAGAGAGGAGAGAGGGAAGGAGAATGATGACATACCTGGCCTCGGAGAAGACCGGCGAGAGACGACGGCCACGGGGGAGACCGGCGAGAGAGAAGACTGCGGTCGCGGAGTTTCTAGGGCACAGGATTGGGGCTGGCTCTCGCGATTGAGATCGGGATGGAGTTCGGGTGGGGTGGGGAAGTGGCGAAAGTTGGGTTTATATACTAAGGGTACTTTGGCCACTTCGGTCCAAATGTGGCCGAAGTGGATATAGTGTAAATTTGGGGGAAGTGCTTACTTGAGGGAAGTGGGCCGAACTGCGACTTCCCCCGAAATGAACGCTCGTAGTGGCTGAAGTGGGCCACTTCCCCACTTCCCCCTGGAACTTCCCCCGAAATGAACGCACCCTTAGCAAGCGATCCCATGCACTTGCAGGCGAGCACGTATCGATTACTTATTCTATCCTTTCTTTTGAGGTGTTCTTCATTTTGGTCGGTCATTTCAGCATCTTCGGGTCCTCTATATTCGTCAAAAGTTTTGCTCGACTTGTATTGAGAGGAGCATAGTTTCTGAATCTAGTCTGTTTCGATTTACGAGCACTCTCCCGAGGTGGGAGCCTCTGCTTCCTGTGCAACCATTGTAGTTCATGCACTTGATTTTGATCTCTTTTGGGTCTTTCTTGCCTAACCTCTTCCTTTTTAGAAATTTGGATTTTTTCAGCATTTATATACTTCTCTACCCTAGTAAGGAGGTCAGTCTACATTTTGCTATATAACCCTCATTAACATTGCAGAGGTCTTCCTCTACTTTTTGTTCCTTACAAAGTGCTCAACGAAGAGGTCGGATAATTCCTCAAATGACGAGGTAGACTCCGAGGGAAGGTAAGAAAACCAAGTTTGAGCTACCCCTCTCAACGTTATTGTGAAAGCTCGAGATATGATCTTGTTGGGAGCTCTAAGGAGGAGCATCATGGCCTTAAAGGACTCCAAATAGTCGATTGGATCCGAGGTGCCACTATAGGTCTTCACAGATGGCATTCAGAATCCCACTGATAAAGGAACTTCAAGAATTTAAGGAATGAAATGAGAAGCAGCTCGGGAGATATACCTCGATTATTCCTTGGCGGACTGATGAACAGTCTTATTTCGAGGTCGCGGGTGCTCTTTTGATCAAGACCAGAGTTGAAATGATCCAACATTGTAAGGTGATCGTATGCTTATTTCCTTCTTCTTCTCACACACCTTAGGCTCTGGGAGATGTGTAAAGGCTTGTCTACTTATCTCGACCAACTCTGCAACAAAATCTCTCGATTGTCGTGGTAGCTGAGGAGCCTGTTCTAGTCTTTGGAGGGCTCTAGTGAGCACCCCGATTTGGGTTTGAAGCAACCGGATCTGGAAATCTGTGGGATTTTCTTCCAGGATCGTTGGCTGATCTTGAGGAGTAGCTATAGCTTTAGGAACTATACCCAGCCTCGTGATATAATCTACTATTTGAACACCCACCGGATTCTTCTTGTCTTTCGTTATTGATAGATCTACAAAGCTTTTGATAGCCTACTGCGTGTGCTTACAACCACAAGTGCACGGGTCGGACAAGTAATAAAGTGGACTCTAGAAGTCGGGTATCGAACTATGGGGACTATGAGAAATGCTAGTACTAACTGATCCTCTATTATCTAGTGTACTCAGGAATTGGGGATTTGGCTTTAATTCTAAAGTGACTTAAGAGCGAAATTCTAATAGAAGATAAGATTAGTTGGAGGCATTTAATCAGAGGAGAAGATACTTGGGTAGTGAATCCCTCTAAGGTTCTTATAGAAGATTATGACAAATACCTTTATGATTTTAATAATATAGGGTTGGACTAATGATTCCTAAAGTACATGTAATCCCTCTCTCGAGGCAACCAATATCTAACACCCTTATTGCATTAGGTTTTAGGGAATTTATAGCTTAGAAGAGTTGTGGGAACAATGCATCTGAAGTAGTCGCTTACCTAAACACCCGATATCTCGGCATGTTCACAACACTCTCTATTGAAGTAGTTTTAATATAAGGAGTCACTCTCTTCTTCCTTCAAATGAACCCTATTAAGTACCCTGGCTGTCGCAACATAGGCATTCAATACATCAAGGCACATTCAATAGATCTCAACCGAAAACAAGCATAATTAATTAACAAAATAGAAGTACATTTCAAGCATTAAGCCCTAACCCTAGAGTTCATTAAACCCAAGTATCTAAAGAGTTAGTTCCCTATTAGAGGGGAACATAAATCCATTGCAAAAAAGCAAAAGGAGGAAACAAATATGCTGTGAGACATCGTTCCCTTCATTCTTGGCGAGGACCATTAGCGGCTGCAAAAGAATGGACCGTCGATGATGCTTCTTCTCCTTTCCTTCTAGTCTCTCCTCCACACCCTCTCCAAGGCTTAATGAAACAGTGCTTGCCCTTTTCTTGGATGGTGAGATTCCTCCAAAACCCTAAACCATTGATATTTATACCCCTCTAATGGTTCAGGCCCGAACTCCCTTAAATTGGATCAGATGCGTGCTTAAAAATTGTTCAGGTGCGCTCCAGCTACGACACAGACTGACCCTCTCATTATGTCATAACTTGCCAATACCGCAAGTGTACGGGTCTCGCAAAGTAATATAGTGGACTAGGAAAAGTCAGGTATCGAACCACAGAGACCTAGACATGCTAATACTAACTATTTATCTATTAATTGGCTTAAGTGGAAGTTGATGAAGTTTGGATTTAATTCACTAAACTAAGAAAACTTAGAATCAACCCCAACTGAAGCAAAGTGGATTAGTGATGGCAATCAGCAATCAAAGGGAGATACTTTGATAATGAATCCCCTTGGGTTTTTATGGATGGTTATGGGTATGGATTCCTATATTGATGAATGCTAGGTTTTAGGACCAAGGATTCCTGAGGTGCTTTCACTCCCTTTCTCGAGGCGAATTATTAACCTAGTAGCCTTATTGATGATGTTCCAGGGAATCAATTACTTGGAAGGATCACGGGAATAAGAAATATGAAAGAATCACTCTCCTTAGTGTCCGATTTCTCAGAACACTCGAATCCTCTCTATTGAGGTATGCCCACACACAGGGAGGCGTTCTCGCTTCTTCCCTCGATGTGTCAGATTAGGTAAACTGGGTTGTCGCAATGTAGACTACCCAAGTAAATGGAATGACACTCAATAGATCTCAAAACATAGTGCATTCATTCAATAGTAGAAATCCATACACAAATTAACTTCTAACCCTAAGGTTCATCATATATTCAAGTATCCACTAAATTTGTTCCTCATTAAAGACGAACAACAATCCAAGCAAATACAAAGTGAAATTATAAAGATAAGTATGAAAGACTTCCCAAATGATCCACGATATGCCGGTGGAGGGGCTTCAATGAAACTCCCTTTTTTAGTCGTATGGAGACTTTCTTCTAATGCTTGCCCACACGCCTTGGACTTCAAGATCTTCAATTATGCCCTAAATCCCAAGATAAGGTTTGGGGAGAATATCCAAAGATGAGAACTCCCAATGCTTTTCAAGGTGGCCAATGTTTAAAAGAAAAATCATAACTACTTTCCAAACCCTAATTTCTCCTATTAATACTCCATGACTCAGAACAAAAGGGGGCTCAGCTAGAAAGTTTTTGGCTGGATCTAGATTTGGTGTAGAGTGCAGTTTGGGCCCGCCAGTTTCTGTAACACCCTTATCCTTTTCAGGACCCAGGTGTCACACCAGCCAGGTCAGGGAATGAACCCCGGCCTAAGGCTGTATAAAATAAAAATTTACTCATAATCAACACTAATATTACGAAATCATAAAGTCAAATACGACATTAATACAAACCATAAAATCTTAAAATACAACATAAATTTGCATAGGAGTTAACAATACTCCTCAAATCATAAACACTAAACATAATACAAGATATGGGCCAGGTGGTCAGAGCCAACTAAGGTAGACAAAACCCTATCTTCCACTCTAAGCAGGATCATGTCCCTATTTACTACCTGCAAAAAGGTCATACAACAATAGGGTGAGCTACAGGAGCTAAGTGAGGTACTAACACCACTGTCAGGTATAACATACCTGTATGCCTTCAACAGTAGATAATAAAAATAAGGTAAAATGAGATATAGACTGATCGATATTAAACATGAAGACAGCATGCTGATCATAGACATGATTCATGCCAATATCCAAAGAAAGCAAAATGATATGCACATATGTATTTCTTTAATCATTTATCATCAGTACGGGAGATGATTTTCACATGTGTCCTGCCTGACCAACTCAAAACTAGTGGCCTTCACGGTTGGACCACCTCAACAACCGGAATGTTGACAATTTGTGAAATCAAATACTCCTCCTCAATTATATTAGTGTCATCTACGCCTCTACTACCATACTGCGGAACCATAGTGGTAACGAGTGGACCAACTCAACACTCGATAGCTCTCCGGTCGGACCAACTCAAGACCGTTGAGCTATAAATATATATACATATACTAAGCACTCGATGGGTACGAAAAGGGGGTTTTATTTCTTGAAATCAGGAGGGTTTAAAAACAGATAGTTGGACTAATAAAACAGAGTTATAGAAAACCACCACTTTCCTACCGAGTATCGTACTCTTTGGCTCTATCGTAGAGCCACCTCTGGTACAGGCATGTATGTGAGTACGGTGCAGTGCACTAATATTTCTATCAATCTATCAATTAAATTTCTGTAATATTTATGTGTTTTCCACATGCTTTTCATAAATGAGTTTTCGAATAACGAAACATGATCAATAAATTAGTGCTTGAACATTTACAGTATTTATGAAAACTAATAAACTCATAACATAAATTCTCAAAGAAATCAATACGATAAAAATACGGAAGAAATATGAAAATTTTCAGTTGTGTTCCCTCACCTTAGTTTGAGTAGTTCCTAAGGCTGGCTAGGTCCTTCAATAGCAGCGGCCTTGCCTTTGCCATTTCCTTGTCCTTGAAATAAAAATACGGACCTTTCAGGAATACGAAAATCGTATTCTTAAGGCATTCTCTAATCTAAACTCATTAGAGCACGATAATTCCATCAATTGAATAGAACATGTTTTCCCCTAGCATGGACTTTGTATTTTTAAAGAATCATAATACGAAATTTTCCCCAATTTAGAGAATTTAACTCTAATTAACTATACTATCAAACAACTTCTAACATGCTCTTTAAACATGAATAAGAGTTAAGCATGGTCATTGCAATTCAATCAACTATAATTTATTTTAAGATTTCTAAGAAAATTCGGCAACACCTATTTGGAGGGCCCCGAAAATATACAACCATTCATCCATTATAATCCAATAAACTTGGATTTCATAAATTAAATCCCTACATTAACATCCAGCTCTATCCCTGCAGGTTAACACAAATTCATACAATTCAGAGATCCCTTATCTAAGCCCCATCAAAGCCCTAAATCTCATTATTTCATCCAATTAACACTAAGTCATTCAAGTAATTGATACACTTATTTAGCATAGGGCTTTTACCCAAAATTAGGGTTGCAGAACAAAGTAGCGTCAAGGTAGCTGAGTGGCGGAGCTCGTGCAAGATAAGCCGACTGGCCGATAAGTGGCGGCTCAGCCAGTGAGCGGTGGCCGTAATTGAGGTTGTGGTGGCTCACGGACGCATCGCAGTGTGGAAATGCAGGCCGTGGCGTCGGACAGAGGAGGGGGCGGACAGCCGCAGCTGCCTGCCCGACGAAGGGGAGCGGCGACGAGGCTGCTGCTGTGCGTACAGGCGGAGGGGGAGCTCGGGCGGCGCGACCGGAGTCAGGCGGTGCGCGGGTGGACTGGCAGTGGGGGCCGGAGAAAAGGGGGTGGACGCGATGGAGAAGGCGCAGTGGCCATCGACCGACGGGGCGCGCCGAGGCTGCGGAGCAAATGTGGGCTGGGCCGGTCGAGATGGCGCTGGGGTTGAGCTTCGCCGGCACTGGGACTCTGCGGTGGGTACGCAGCTAGTGAGGGAAGAAGGAGAGGAGAGGGACATGGGTTAGGGGCTCGTGGATGAGGGAGGAGGGTACTATCAATTGAAATTTTATTTCAATTCATTGTTTGATGCCCTAAGTCCATCTATTGATTTAATCATATAATATGTATTATAATTATGGATTTTATATTAAATTAACCTATTCCCTAACTTTAAGTCACATACTCCACTAATTAATAATATCTCTTTAATAATTCATCAACCCAGATCTGAAAATCTCGGGTCAATGATTCTAATCATCACGGGCGTCTTTTCTCCAGACCCAGATCCGTAATTCACGGCTTTTGACTCTGTCAGATCATCTTCATTAGGACTCTAATTTTTGTCTCGTATCTTCTAACTAATTAATCAAAATTAATTAACACTTATTAAATTTCTCAATTAATTAATCTGGATCTTTATCTTCAATCCACCTCCAACTATTTCATATCTATTTGGCCTGGCCTAATACGGCCTTCTCGGACCCAAATTGTTGAGAGACTGGATTTTCATTTCATAAACTCCCGATTTTTTTCTTAATTGAGTTTAAAAGTCACTAGCTCATTTTCTATGTTAATTAATCTCGTGAAATTTTTCAAAAATTAATTTATTTATTCAAAAAAATTTCTGGGGCGTTATAGTTTCCCGACCCGTGTGGGCGGTGGTGCGGGCGCACCAGTGTCCGCACACGTCTGTCCGCACACGTCCTTGTCGCGTCTAGAGGTCCCTCTCAGTTGTTCGTGAGGGTGCACTTTGCTGCGCTTCTGCTTCGTGCGAGCGAGTGCGCCCGGAAGTTTGTCAGCACAGACCCTGAAACTTGAAATTCTGCCTCAGTCGATATCGAAGCGCTTCCTTTTTGCTCTCGTTGCCTTCCAATGCCCTATATATGAAATTAACACGAATTCAATATCAACGGGCTAAAACTACTCCAAATCATATGCATAATATATAAGAAAATGTTATAAAACATGACCAATTGAAAGCGTATCACTATGCGAAATGGGCCCTTCCTGCTCTCTGTCGAAGCAAATGGTCCCGCAATAGTCGAACCTGAGATACAGACGGGCCCGCTCAATCAACCAGACGGGTCCGTCCCGCTCTCTAGATCGTGTAGACGGTACTTCTTCATTCTGCACGTGCTGTATCGCTTGTACGAGCCCGTATGGTTGCATTGCTTCAATTCGGCTTCAATTCATCGTTAATGCCCTCCAATCTCTTGGGATGCCTCTGGCGTGCCTTGTTTATCAAAATTAACACTTACTAAGTATCGATGTGGTACATTTTCACCAATTGGCATACAAATACACATAATTGATATATGAAAATGTGCACAATTATACACTTATCAGCTTTTCGCTCAGATTTCCCACATACGGCGCCAATTGTTGATGCTATGAATCTGAGTGTCCTTGAGATCGAGGCGGATTCATATCAACCAATGAATCTTAGTGGAGAAAATGAACTTTTGGTTTATTGATCAAGAAACCGAGTTAAGATCGTCGGTTTGGGATGATCACCGTCTTGAGACGTAATAATTTTTTGAATTTTGGTTGTTCTGCTGCAAGGGAAGTCTGGGGCCTTCTTCTCTTACCCTCTGAAGATCAAGTTAGGGGGTTCGATCAGAGGAGAAGGAAAAGAGAAAGAGAAGAGAAGAGAGAATTTTCAGTAAGGTTGAAGGAGAGAATGGGGAGAGTGGGAGAGAGCTTTACAGGGCATGAGCTTGTAAAGAGGATCGAAGACCCTTCTTTCTCTCTTCTATGTCCTTTTATACCTTTGGAAAGGCCATTAGGTCGTAATGGGTAGCTTGGGTTGCAAGTAATCGCCAGCTTATCAACTACTTATGCGCCAAGTCGGTGCCATGGCAAGCTTGCGGCGGGCCTTCGAGCACCTTCTAGAAATCCTTAGTAAAAGCTAGCCATTTGTTAACCTTCATCACTAGTTTTGGATCTTAGGTTTATGTTACCTGTATGGTCGGATTTTCCACAATAAGATATGTTATTTTTGGAGTTTTATTTATTTAATTTTTATAAATGTTACAGAGTTATTATATCTGGAAAAAAAAAACAAGAAAAAGGAAAAGAAAAAAAGCCTCACTTAGCGAGAGAGCCGAGAGTTTATGGAAATACAGAAAGTATCAGGGAGGTAGCACCTGCAGCCCGCGTATTACTCACGCGCACCTATCCACTATCCTCGTCCATTTCTTGTAACGCAAATCCCGAGGCAGCATCCCCTCTCCATAAATAATCTCCTTCTTCTGACTTTGTGGAGATCTTGATAAAGAGAGTGGGCAGCAAAGAGGAAAGAGATGGACGTGGAGGGGGTAGCGAAGCAGTTCGTGGAGTACTACTACAACACCTTCGACACCAACCGCGCTGGTCTTGCGAGCCTCTACCAGGACGCCTCCATGCTCACCTTCGAGGGTACCAAGACCCAAGGCGCCGCCCCCATCGCCGCCAAGCTCGCCGGCCTCCCCTTCCAGCAGTGCCACCATTCCATCTCCACCATCGATTGCCAACCTTCTGGCCCATCCGGCGGCATCCTCGTCTTCGTCTCCGGAACCCTCCAGCTCGCCGGTGAGCAGCACGCCCTCAAGTTCTCCCAGGTATTCGAATCGATCGCACCTATCTGATAGATCTTATAAGTTGTTCCTTAGGTTTGATCGATAAGCGTTTGTTGTTATCGGTTTTACTTGATTTATGTTTAACTGTTTGCTAATTTTTATTTGCGTTTTGTTTCTGGATCTCTCTGAACTTGTTCAGTCATGTATGTTGCTAGGGCCTTGTTTGTTGGCTGATGGATCTTGTGTGCTTTTCTTTTCGGGATATTTAATCTGTTTATCGATCTTGGAAGAAGTTCTGTTGGATTGATGTGATTTTGATGCTGTAGGGTTTACCATATGGTTTTACTAGGGTTTATTGATTTGGGGATTTTATACATGTTGGTTCTGTTCTTCTTTAGATGTCTGCTGGATTGATTCCTGATCCCTATACTTGTTCAGATCTTGCCTTTTGTTTATTTTGGATTTGTCGCCTTACCCCTGCAAAAGCTCTAGTTTGTGATATATAATTCTTGAAAAATCAAATTACTTTGCAAGCAATCCAGAGTTATAGATTTTATTTTTGAAATGATTGTCAACTCCTTTGCAAATTATATATGGGTTCTTGTATGTTGTTCATTTGGCAAATTATCTTCTCATTCAATGATCTATCATCAAGTGTTCTTTTGAAATATGTACTAATGCTTTATTTGTAGAATTATTCTCATTTCTATTAGCATAACTTTATAATGTTATGTTTGTTGGGCTTGTTGACATTTTGTATATTCTCCTATGGCAACATGCCTTTTCCTTATCCATGTCAAAACAAAGTAACAACTCATGCTTCAAAATTTTGTTTCTTATGTATCAATGGAAATCCCTTGAATGGATTTTATTCATTTTGTCGTATCAGGCACAACTTTCTTAACCCCTTTTTCCCTTGTTCTCCAAATTTATTCTATATGTTAGAACATTTTAAGTGAATCAATTCTCAATTTCTAGAGTTCATGGACCAATTTTGCACTATAAGTCAGAAGAGAACTTAGGGATGGTGTTAATGGAAGAGAATACTGTAAACAACCAGTAAAGTAACTTGGATAACATTGATCATTCAAACAACAGATATTTGATGAATTCCAATTAGACTGAGTTTTGATGCTTTCAATTATTGCATCTATCTAGGGTGTTTGTGCCAAGGTTGGCTGACCAGGCCAAGTCCTGGGTTGACATTATTTTAAAACAAAAGTTTGTTTTCTATAAGTTATGAAGACTGGTTACTGTGACTGATTTACCTCTTGATTTATCATCTCATCTCTGTGTATGTCCTTGTTCTTCCACCTATCTTAGCCACCCCATCTTTTCACCTTTTACCCACCCAATATTTTAGTCTTTTTTTATTCTATATCATGATTAAAAATGCCAATTGAGCCTTCTGCTCAAAATATAGTCTTGGTTAATCATATTCTAAGCCAATCTCACATAACTTTTGTTTGTCTATTTCGCTAATAATCTCCAGCCTCCATGAAAATTGTTTGATCAGTAAGCAGCTATGTGTATACATCATTATCGGTAGAAAATTTTTAAATGAAAGAAAGAAATTGGCAACTGAGCAAGTATTCAAAATTTGTTTCCATTTATAGATAGAAACAAACAGGCTTTGCAACATTTTATTTTCTTATTCTCTTTTGGTTTTTAGTTTTAGTTTTTGTTTTCGGAAGTTTTTGAAACTATTACTGATAACCATAATGCTTTTGACATCAAGCTTTTGATGTTTTTGAATTGTTAGTACCATGATAGTGGGTAGCAGATTATTGTATTAAAAGGGGAAAATATGTTCATATTCATGTTCTTTTCCTTTTGGTAATAAGTTTGGTACAACTTTCATTCTCTGAGAATATTTATATACCTTGAGTCTGTGTGATCATAGCAATTACTAGCTTGATTGATGTATTATGTGTTGGAATGTGGGTCATACTGTAGTGCATAATCTGGATCCATGGGAATTCAATATTGTACCAGATGAACTGTAGTTTACCTTTTCTGAAAGGTATACTTGCCCAAAACTCACCATGAATGTTAATGGAGTCATAACTGTTTTTGTGGATATCACTTGGCTCTCTTTTAGTTCCCCTATAATTCAAATCTAAGTTAAATTTATTCATATGCATACACTTCACTTTTCTATTTTATGTTGTATGCCTTTCTTTGTTCTGATTTAATTATACATGATCTTCACTGTTCATTGTAAATAATCCTTCTTTATTGTCTTCTTTGGTGTAGATGTTCCATTTGATGCCAAACCAAGGGGGCTTCTATGTGTTGAATGACATTTTCCGGCTTAACTATGCCTGAGTATATGTTGGAATGGCAAGGGAAAAATTCTCCTTACCTGAATTTCCTCATTGAAAGATTGTGGCTTTTAGTCTGAATGCGTGATATCCATTTAAATGGTTGTGGAAAAGAAAAAAAAAGGAGTGTTAATCATGTTTTGAGTTTTGTAGTGTTGAAAACTTGCGTCTTGTTGTTTCTTCATCACAGAGAAACAAACAATAGTTGTGTTCTGGCAGATTTGGGTCCCGTGCCTAGTGGGCTCGCTATTCTTTCTTGACTGGATGTTTCCAAAATGAACACTTTTAGAAGAAATTTTTTTTTTAATTATTTTGGTGTGTTTACTTAAACATATTGCTGTTTTTTGGTTCTTCCACAGATTTTCATCCTGTGGTTTCTTTTGTCTAAGTTTCTATCAATAGATCTAACTTTAGCAGAAAACATGTCTATAGTCAAAGTTTTGTATTGTTGTGTTTAAAAAAAGAAACAACATTTGCAATTACTTCTATTGTAATATACGTAAGAGTTGTTAAAAAAATCAGAAAAAAGGTAAAATATGAGATATAATTCTAGTTGAGAACTATTTAGCAAACATGACCTTGTATCATTACATATTTACGTCAATTCTGGTACAAGAGTGATTTTTTTTTTTTTTAAGTAGTTGGATAAATCATATTTTATTTAATTATAATAATAAGATTCATTACAGTGCTTGGTCAGAAAGGAGGTAAAAGATACAGAGTTTGTGAAAGCTCGATCCTTCTTATAGCAATCTCATTTCTCGGTCTTCTCTTTCCTTCATGTGTTGTTTATCCTGTAAACATTGTCTATTTTTTTCTTCCTAAATACTCTGTGTTATTGCCATCACAATGATATCTCAACCTTTTCGTAGAATATTGTCCACTCTAGAGGAGGTGCTTCTGGTTCTCCATAAGGCCTAAAGGTCCACCCTTCCTCTTCGAGCACCGAATAGAGTCGTGAAGTGGTTCCATACGTGTATCACATATAGGCATGAGATGATCATATGATGTACTGATTCTTCCTCCGTTTCGCACAAAAAACATCTAGTGCGGTCACCTCTTCACTTGTGCATATTCTCGAGGGTGAGGATCCAATTTTTTCGTGCCAGCCATGGGAATAATTTAACCTTGAGTGTGCAAGGTTGCCTCCAGAATCTCTGTTTTAGGTCGCTTCTAGTGCCCTTATCGGTTCTAGAGAGGTATAGGGGTTTGACTGTCAATGGTCTGTTGCTTGTAAATACTCATTTCCTCCTATCAGTAGCATCAGAGTATGTGTCACCGTGGCTAATATTTGATTTAGCAGGCCAAGAACCTCGACTTCCCCGGCCGTTAGGGGTCCAAGTTTAAGAATCAGAAGGCCTCTCTGGAGCTTGGATCTAGCATCCTGGATTGTGTTGCAGACCCGACTCAGCCAACAATTGATGCACCTGTGCGTCGAAGCCAACGCACCAATCTGGGAAAGGTGGGCTCAGGGAAATACAAGGACTTCATCAGCTTCTGAATGCTTAATTACTTTTAATCAAGTGCTTATGTAATTCTGTTAAACATCCTTAACAGTAGAGCCTTTTAACTAATTAGTTATAGTCACGCCCATCAGGCGTTTGGAGATATGCCACAGAGAATATCTGTAAGGGGACGTGGGTTGTTAGTGGAGAATCTGGAGTCTGTTACAATGCTTTATAATACAATCAATAACAATGGAAATGGCACATACCATCGTAAAACAAACTCTCTCTCCTTCTTCCTCCGCTCTCCTCCTTCTCCTTCCTCTCCTCTCTCTCTCCTCCCCGCCTCCCCGCAATCTCTTCTCCCGTGCTTGCTTCATTGGTGCTTTCATTGCCTTGGGCCAAGACCTCATGCTGCACGCAGCATCACCACCCGCAGTACAAGCGCCATGGACGAAAGCGGCTCTCGTCCCCACTCGACCAATCACTTTGGAACTCAGAGCACTCGTTACCGAAACCAATCTAACTTCTCAACGCCAAGCTGAATCCATTGATAGTCTCCACAAAACCTTGACTGATCTCTCTATGCGTTTCAGCAAGTTTGAGAAGCAAGCTACCACTCTACCCCTACTACCAAACCCAACACCATCACTACCTTCACATCCTTCCATCAACTCTAACCACCACCCACCCACTCGTCTCCCTAAACTCGAAATCCCCCTGTTTACTGGAGACAATCCTCTTGACTGGTTGTTCCAAATCGAGCACTTCTTCAATTTTCACAGCATAGAGGATGACCAGAAAATCTCCATTGCTGCTTTCTATATGTCCTGCCAAGCTCTTCACAGCACCTTTCAACTTTCAACTTGGCCATCCTTTGTTCAGCAACTTGAGCTTCGCTTTGGCCCATCCTCCTTCGTGAACCACGAAGCACACCTCTTCAAGCTCAAACAATCCTCCACTGTCACCGCTTACCTCTCTGAATTTAAAACTCTCTCCACTCGCATCACTGGCCTCAGCCAATCAAGCCTCCTAAATTGTTTTCTCTCGGGTCTACGCGAGGACATCCAGCGAGACCTTTACCTCTTGCGACCTCGCTCTCTGCATGATGCGATGGGGATGGCGAAGCTCGTCGAAGACAAATGTAACGCCTCTCATCCACCGCCTTCAACATACAGACCACCTCTTTTCAAACAAACCATCAACTCCGCTCCAGCACCCCAGAAACCACTTGGTCTTCCTATCAAACGCCTGACCCAGGCGAAGATGGCAGCGAGGCGTGAACGCGGCTTGTGTTTTAACTGCGGACTCACAGATTCACCCCGCCATCACCGCAGTCAGCGCCTCGGGCCACCGCCTCTTGGCGGAGCTCGACGAGGATCCACCTCCGACGCCTAACCAAGCTGCTTCCAGCGAAACATCCACGGAGGTTCCATTCGATCTACTGCCCGGCATCTCTTCTCACGCCTTGACGGGGCAACTTGTTCCTCCGACACTCAAGCTTGTCGGGAAAGTCTCAGGCCGCGACGTAGTAGTGCTCGTCGACAGTGGATCTACTAACAACTTCATTCAAACATCACTGGCGAAACACCTGGGCCTCACCACCCATCCATCATCCTATTCTCGTGTCACCGTCAGCAACGGGCTGACCTTGGATTGTGGTGGCGTCTGTCCCCGGACCCCCCTGGTCCTTGGACCCGATCCATCGTATCCGTTGACCTCCTCCTTACGCCCATTTACGCGCCGACGCCGCGTCTTGGGGGTTCAATGGCTTTCAGGTCTTGGTCCAGTCCTCATTGATTGGAATGAATTGTGGATGGAGCTCAATTGGAACGGGTCCAAAGTCCGGCTGCAAGGTGCGACCCAACCAACTTTGCATCACATCACCCAATCCAGCCTATCCAATCTAACCTACATACCAGATCGGGCCCAATACTTTCACCTCTCTATCAATCCAGTCCCTTCCCACTCTACACCTAATGTCAATCCCGAGGCACCTTCCTCTTTCCTCAACGACCTTCACCTTCTTCTCCAGCGGTTCTGCTCTGTTTTTTCAATTCCTAAAGGCCTCCCCCCACCCCGCAGCTGTGACCACCACATCAAACTCCTCCCATCCACTACTCCTATTAATGTTCGCCCATACCGCTACCCTCACTTCCAGAAGACTGAGATAGAACGCCTCGTCGGTGACATGCTTTCAGAAGGGATAATCAGGCCGAGCACCAGCCCGTTCTCCTCCCCTGTGTTATTGGTCAAAAAGCGAGATGGCACCTGGCGTTTTTGTGTCGACTACCGGGCACTCAACGCAGTGACTATCAAGGATTGGTTTCCTATTCCTACAATAGAGGAGCTCTTCGATGAACTTCATGGCGCCCGGATCTTCTCTAAACTGGACCTCCGAGCGGGTTATCATCAGATCCGGATTCATCCTCTAGACATTGAGAATTCGGTCTTCCGCACCCACGATGGCCACTTTGAATTCCTTATGATGCCCTTCAGCCTCTCCAACGCCCCATCCACCTTCCAATCACTCATGAAGTCTGTTTTCAGTCAGGTTTTGCGCAAATTTGTCTTGGTTTTCTTTGACGATATTTTGATTTACAGTTCCTCGTGGGAGAGCCACATCAACCATCTCGAAGCCGTCCTTGATCTCCTCCGCCGGCATCAAGGCGGCGAAATGCGACATCGGATGCACCACTGTGAACTACTTGGGCCACCGTATCTCTGGTGACGGCGTAGCTGTGGACCCGTCGAAGATTGACGCCATCGCCTCTTGGCCTCTGCCCTCCTCAGTGAAAGAACTGCGCGGGTTCCTTGGCCTCACGGGCTACTATCGGCGATTTATCTCCAAGTATGCGTCGATCGCTAAGCCTTTGACTGAGCTCCTGCGGAAGAACGCTTTCACTTGGACGCCGGATGCCACCATTGCCTTTCAGCACCTAAAAGAGGCCTTATCTTGCACCCCTGTACTTAAACTTCCGGATTTCTCCTGACCTTTTACTGTGCAGACAGATGCATCTGGCACCGGCGTGGGCGCGGTCCTCACACAACAGGGACATCCTCTTGCCTTCTTCAGCAAGCAGCTCTCTATGCGCCTGCAGAATTCTTCCACCTATGCCAGGGAAATGTTTGCCATTACAGAGGCTGTTCGTAAGTGGCGACAATACCTTCTTGGTCGTCGCTTCACCATCGAAACAGACCACCAAAGTCTCCGATCACTACTCTCTCAGACAATTCAAACTCCGGAGCAGCAAAAATGGTTAACGAAGTTCTTTGGGAGTTCGACGAGATCGCTTTACAAACCTGGTACTTTAACGGGCCTGCCGACTCTCCTCGCCCAGTGACCAACCTAACGCTTCATGCTCGCAAGCGGCATCCCAAAATTTCTAGCATCAATCACGGGAGGCACTCCGCTTAAGCCATCGATCTCACCCTGCTACTTCTAAGCTCATAGCAGAGGTCAAGGCGACACCAGGAGCACATCCTGATTACCTTGTTAAGAATGATGTCCTCTTCTTCAAGGGCAGAGCACTAGTTCCGGCTGAATCCGCCTTACAACCCTTAATCTTGTCTGAGTTTCACAATTCTCCAAATGGGATATGCCGGTGCCAGCGCTTTGGCCCGACCATCGCCACCTTCTATTTGCCTAATCTTCGGCAGTCTGTCAGAGAATTTGTCGCTCGTTGCTCGATTTGCTCCTTCGTCAAACCATTCAATCGAGCACCGCAGGGACTTCTCTAGCCATTACCTATTCCTGGCCAAGTGTGGCACTGTGTCTCAATGGATTTCATCACCCATTTGCCACTGTCAGCCGGAAAGTCAGCTGTCATGGTCGTGGTTGATCGACTGTTGAAGCACGCTCACTTCTCGCCTCTCGGGTCTCAATTCAACGCCCCCCAGGTTGCTAACCTGTTTGTCAAGGATGTGGTGCGTCTTCATGGGATTCCGGCGAGCATTGTCTCTGATAGGGACCCCCTCTTTATCAGCACTTTCTGGCAAGAGCTCTTCAAACTCCAGGGAACCACTCTGTCGATGAGCAGCGCTTATCATCCGCAGTCGGACGGCCAAACCGAAATCTTGAACCGCTACTTGGAGGACTACCTCCGCTGTTTCGCCGCCGACCACCCTCACCAGTGGGTGCACTACTTACATTGGGCGGAATGGCACTACAACACGGCTTGGCATTCTGCGATCCGGATGACTCCTTTTGAGGCCGTCTTTGGGCGCCCCCCACCGTCTCTTCTGGACTATCTCCAAGGTTCATCGCCGGTGGAGTCAATCGATGAACTTCTCTCCAAGCGGACTACGGTCCTAGCTACTCTAAAGGATAACTTGGCTCGCGCCCAGACCAGGATGCGTACCCAGACAGATGCTAAGAGAACGGATGTTTCCTTCTCTATCAATGACTGGGTTTACCTCAAGCTGCAGCCTCACCGGCAGTCTTCTCTGGCGCATCGCCGCCACAGCAAGCTTGCCAGGCGTTTTTATGGGCCTTACCGTGTGCTGGAGCGTATTGGCAGCGTGGCGTATCGTCTCGAGCTCCCAGTCAACGCTCGAGTCCACCCAGTCTTCCACGTCTCCAAATTGAAATTGTGTAAAGGGGACCCACCTCCTAATCGTTGCGAGCTCCCAGATGACTTCTTCAATCGCCACCGCTTCGCCCGTCCCGGCCGGCCCCGCAAGCGTGAGATACTGGTCCAAGGCTCCTGGGTCCAACAAGCTTTGATCCATTGGGAGGGTCAGCCTGCAAGCGATGCTACGTGGGAGTCTGATCGTGACCTCAAACTGGACTTCCCATCTTTCAACCTTGAGGACAAGGTTGCTTCGGGAGGCGGTGGAAATGTTGCAGACCCGACTCAGCCAACAATTGATGCACCTGTGCGTCAAAGCCAACGCACCAATCTGGGAAAGGTGGGCTCAGGGAAATACAAGGACTTCATCAGCTTCTGAATGCTTAATTACTTTTAATCAAGTGCTTATGTAATTCTGTTAAACATCCTTAACAGTAGAGCCTTTTAACTAATTAGTTATAGTCACGCCCATCAGGCGTTTGGAGATATGCCACAGAGAATATCTGTAAGGGGACGTGGGTTGTTAGTGGAGAATCTGGAGTCTGTTACAATGCTTTATAATACAATCAATGCCAATGGAAATGGCAGACAATTATCAGAAACAAACTCTCTCTTCTCCTTCTCCTTCTCCTTCTCCTTCCTCTCCTCTCTTCTTCCTCCCCTGCTCCTGCAATCTCTTCTCTCGTGCTTGCTTCAGATTGTCATGTGTTTTCTTATGGAAAGTTTGTGCAAGAGTGACTTTCCTGGCCATCTTTTCCAACTTCATTACCGTCTTCTTTACGGAAATGTGCTACTTCTGTCATCTTAAATTTAGAAAAAAAAAATAAATAAACAAATAAATAAAACTTAGATTTTTAAATTAAAATTAATATAACATTTCTTAATATATTAAGGATTCATTTGAAAAATCTTAAGATCTCGTTAAAAAACCAAATCCAGTCCGAAATCGTATAAACAGTTCTATCATCTTAAATTGTAAACAATATGAATCAATATTAGCTTCTCATATGAAAGTTGCTATTAGTTAAATATCTTCAAATAATTAAAAATTATATTGAAAAATTTATATATTTGAAAATTAGTTAAATATATTATCAGATTCTTATGATTTTAAAATTATTATTTTTTTAATATTTTTAAGATATCTCGTATTAATTTTAATATGAGAAACTAAATTTTTAAATTTTTTAAACAAATTTAAATGATAGAATTACTATAAATACTTAATTTTTATTTATGTTTTTAAATTGGGGAAATTATCTTAGGCCTTGCTTGGATGGGAGGTTTTGGAGGTTTCATAAAGGAAGAGTTTTGGAGGGTTGACATGAACCCTTATTTGGACCTATGAGGGGTTTTGGAGGGCAAGTTATTAGGAGGTATTTGGAGGTAAAATTGGGGGGTTAAAACCCCCCATTTTACTTCACTTTTCAACCCCTCCAAATCGGAGGGTTTGAAAGGGTTAGTCATACAAAATTACTAAAATGGCCTTAGTTGAGGAAAAAAAAAACTTATCTTATCTTCTCAAATCTCACGAGCTGGTGCCGCCGGCACCCTCTTACAAGATTACCAAAATGCCCTTAGTATTTTATATTAGTATGGTCTCTAACAATGTTTCCAGGGACCTTAAAGGTAAACACACACACAACATATAATACTAAACAAATACCCCCAAGAACCCAGCAATGTTTGGTTGGGGGATATCCTTGGGATATCCCTTTGGCACAGGTTCCAAAGCACAAAAAAGGAGGGAAAAACTAAATCTAATATTTTAAGGGTTTAATGTCATCATTAGTTGTAAAACCCACGAATTTTAGGAATAAATTTTTTTTATATTCCATAAAATAAGATTCATAATTTATTTAATTCCTTAAGCTTGAAGGATGGAGAATTAAAAAGCTTTAAAAAGGGAATTAAATTAGATTTTGAGACCAATTAGGGATAATTGGGAGTTCAAGGACCTTTTAGTAATTTGTAAAGTATTGAGGACTTGAAGGAAATTGTCCTCTCTCACAGGAAAGGGACCTGGATGAGACCTAAGAAAAGTCAGGGACTTAAGAGGAATTTTCCCTACTCACAGAATCAATTGACTTGTAATTTAAAGAAATCCAGGGACTTCTGGAAACTTTTCCAGAGAAAACCCTTAGTGTTATGAACGAACGGCTGAGATTAAAACATCTCAGATTGGTGCAGATCATGGAGCGTTATTAGCTCATCCGTGGAGCCACGCGGGCAAAGGGAGATGGCCCATCTCATCATGTTTATGGATAATGCAGGCAATCGAGAGTGAGGGCAATGAGAGTGATCCCACGGTGCGGGCTCACAAGAACCACCCATCTAGAGTTGAGTCGCGATCTTGAGGTGAGTTGAGAAGATCAGACCGTTGGTTGTGATGAGATCATGACCGTTGATCTTAAGGTTGTTCGGTCCGAGGCAAATGATTAGAATCCGATCGTTGATCGGGATTCAATCCAGGACGTTGATCTAATTAGTGTCGGAACTAAGGCAGTTTAGATGCCGTTAATCGCTGAATACCCATCCTGAGGCAGAGGCTACCGTTTCTCTCGGCCAGCGAGCGCCACCGCGAGCGCTACAACCACCTCAGTGCGTTACGCACGGGAATCTAGCTCGTCGGAATGGCGGGTTAAGGCGAGGACGTTGGCGATCAGTTCGCCTCCCTCTCCCCTATAAAAACCCCACCCCAGCTCGTCCCGAAGCAGCGAGAAGAGGGAAACCAAGGAGGCCGCCGGTGAGGGTTGGTCGGAGAAGGAGTATACGGCCACAAGGGGGTCTTTGTAGCCACCAACGTCACCAGGAGAACCGGAGCCAAGGTAGGAACCGATTCCGACTTTCAAATTCGTATTAGATGCATTGTTAGCACGGCTAGGGCTCGCCGGAGAGGGTGACTGTAAACGTTAGTAGAGCGACGCTGGGAGGGGGAAGTAGGTGGTGCGGATGCGCGAAAGTGAATCGTGAGGCCGCGACAGAGCTCTGGGTATCATTTGCAGGCGGTGGTAGCTCTCGGGCGAGGAGATGCCATTTTCCGGCGAAGCCACTTTCAGTGATGGTTAAGGCCTGTGAATGGATCCCGGACGAAGGGAGGAGCTTCGCAGTAGGTTGTTTACACGTGATCCCTCCGGCGACATTGCCGGGACTCCGGAGGGTCACTACAAGGTTGAGAGGAAGAAGTCGAGAGAGAGAAGAGGAAGAAGAAGATTAATTAGTTAATTAGTTAATTAATTATTTTAATTAGGTTAATGATTGATTAATTGAATATTTGATTTTAAGTTTATAAAGTGTGACAAAATAAATCGATTAATCAAGTTAGGTTTTAAAAATTTGATCAATTGGGCCCATCTGTTGAGTTGGGTCTCGTGTTTGGGTTTGGTAACATGGTTGGGCTCAAGGGTTGGGTTTAATCGAAAACTTAGGGGGGACCAAGGTTTTAAAGATAATAATAGGCAATTGTTATTTAATTAATTAATTAACCAAGGTGATTTGAGCCCAATCTAGTTGGGTTAGTCAAGATGAACAAGTAGGCTTGGGTTGGCATAATTTACCAAAATGGACTTGGGCCTAATAGGATTGAGTTAAATTAGCAAATTGGTTCAATCCAAAGGTTTGATTAACTTGATTAAAACAAATGAGTTGGACCTAACCCATGTTAAGTGGTTGGGCTTAGTCAAGTGGTTCAAGTGGTTCAAGTGGATTGGGTCCAATCCGATAATTAAACTAAATGATTGGTGAATCAAACATGTTGATTAGGTTAACCAAATGAAGATAATTAAATAAATTGGCTAACCAAGCAAATATGGCTAAGAAGATTAATCAAATTTATTAATAAAAAATACCTAAGTTAAACCATGGGACTAACATTAGTAGAATGGATCCATTGGTTTTGAGGCCCAATGGGCTGAGCTCAAATAACCCACTAGATCAAATTTTGTTATTAAATAATAATAAAGAAATGAAGAGTAAAGAAAATGGATGTTTTTTTTTAGAGGGAACTGAACCCTAAGTCACTCAAGTAGCAGGGAAAGGCCTTAAACCCTAAGGTCATAGCTACTCAAATAACGGAAACGCCCTTCCTAAGTTAAAAAGGGGTTAAGATAAAGCTAAATAGTTTAATGGGCTTAGAGAGTGGGCCCAATTTAACTAAAACGTCTAGAAATGAACGATTAGGGTTCAGACTCGACAAATGAAAGTAGAGTTGACTAGGTTTGATCAGATTTGGGTCTAGGGTCAACTAAAGGACATGGACACAGGGAGTGGGGGCCTATGACCGGAGAGATGATCTTTAGGACCCGTTAGTGGGCCCAGGCCCGACAAGAACGAGAGTCATGCGTGTACAACTAGAGACATAGGGTTTTATTAAAATTTTAACTCTAATAGAAACTCTATCTGTTAGATACTCTCGGGGAGTCCAAGAGGCGTTCAAGAGGTGACTAGGAGGGCTTCAAGTTCCAGTGAGAGGTAAGTACTTTTGCCTAGCTCCCACCCAGTTATGGGTTTTGTTGGCTTTGCTATTGCATGATTTCGTGTAAGTACTTTTGCCTCTTCCCTTGGATAATTGTCTCCTTGTTGATCATTCATATGCGTTCTTATTGGATTCCTTGGATATTTATTTCATTGATCTCATACTTGTGCATGTTACTTTCATGCCTTGGATGTTTGATTCCATACTCGCGCATGCTTGTATGCCCCTTTGGGGGTATTGCTTCATTGATATCATAATTTGATATGATCGCATACAACTGTATATTGTTCTTTTGGATTTCTCCTTCGATATTAGTGTATGCTTGTTGAGAGGTTAGCATCCTGTAGGGTATGCTTGTGAGTGTTGAGTGTGCCTACCTGTTGACCGGCACGTGGCCGTGGAATCACGTAAGCTTGTGCATTGGCCGGGTAGGTATACATCAACTATGCTGACCTAGGGATTCTCCCATCCTCGTAATCTTTGTTTCCCGCCAGTGGGGGTAATACTGGTAATCTTTGTTTCCCGCCAGTGGGGTAAAACGCTGGTAATCTTTGTTTTTCCGTCAGTGGGATGATATGCTGACAAGGTACGTCCATGTTTTGGATAGTAGCACTACTAGTCCATGGACCGAGGATCGTTATCGGCTTAGGCTGTTGACCGACTAGGGAGATGACTTGTGAACTCTTAGGAGTACTTTGTTGAGATCTTATGATTAGGAGCCCCATCATTGTTGTGGTAAACTCCTAGGGTCTGATTTGTGCGGGGCGTGGCCCTGTTTGTGTGGATTGATGATCATTGATTTGCTCATAATCGACTTATCATATATCATCTGTGTTGTTTTGGTTTCTTTGAGATCTCTGCAGGGTACTAGAGGCTTTCTTTCAAAGCTCATGCGGTTGCTTCCTCTCTTTCTTTTCAGGTCCCAAGGAGTAGGTGACTCGGTCTCGGGAGCTGTGCACGGGATTGGGTTGACTAGTTGGGGTTCGAGGACCTCATTCTTCTATTGAGAGAGAGATGTTTTTGTTGTAGGACCCTTATAGGGCCTTGACCGTATGTAGGGCATGTAGACCCTTAATGATTTTATTGTGACTCTTATTTTATCCAATTATTAAATTTGAGTTATTTGTTATCTGCTTCTATTACTTAGGCCTTGTATTCGAGTGGGGCTCGCCTCTACTTGAATACGGCCGATCTGTTTACGCGCTTGAGGTCCCGAGATTCCGGTCGGGGCGTGACATTAGTCATGTGTTTATGTATATATTAATGATTGTTGATGGTATCTACCCACTTTTACAATTGACGAAATTACCCTTGTGCTTGCTTTTAAGTTGAGTGGTCACATCATCGAACTTGGATAATATTGTATTATGTTTGCATGTGCATTGGTGTTATTGACTCATTATTTGGTAGATTTACTCTTGGTTAGATGGATGAATGAGTGCCTTCTTGAAGATTAATTTCTATTAATATTGGTGTTAATAGTTTTATTCATGAATTTGGATTTTTGAAATATTTATAAACATATTTTAAATATATTTATTGTACCAATAGATAAATATGTTTTTTAAAGTATTTATTAATAACTTATTTATAAATTTCTTAAAAATAAGTTTATATTAAGATATTTATATTTAAATACGTATAAATATGTGTTTTTGTAAAATACATATTTAAAAATATTGAAATTAGTATACTATTAAATGTTTTATTTTAAACATATTTATTTATAACATATTTATAAATATATTTTAAATATGTTTATTCTAAAATATTGATTTAGGTCATATTAGCGTTAATATGTTTTCCATATGTTTATTCTAATGTATTTATTTATAAATTCGCATAAATATGTTTGTTCTAATATATATACGTTTATAAATATTTATAAACACACATTTATTATAAAATATTTATTACCATAGAAATAAATATTCTACAAATATATTTATATTAAAATATTTATCTATGTATATTTGAAAATAATTCTATATAACATTGATGAGGTTAATTAATATTTTTAAAGCTGACCTAACTTTACTATTATAAAAGTGAAATATTAAAACGCGGGTTTGACAACTGCCACCATTTATCACATGTGAAATAATAAAACTTCATCTTCTACCTTCTTTTGCAAAAAAAAGAAATTCATCTTCTTCCCTTTTTACTGAATCTCCCCACGCTATGCACGTCCGCGCCGCATCTGGAGCCCCTTCTTCTCCATCTCGCTGATCTGCGTGAAGACCGGCCTCCACTCTTCTCCACCTCCCAAATCACAGCGGCCTAGCTTGTTCCCCGCGGCCGATCCGTGGACTGGAAGGACGACGTCGATCAGCAAGGCCAAGGACGAGGTATGTTTGTAGCCATCCGCGTAGGAGTACTGTAGCTCATGCTTTTGAACAACCATCACCTGTGAATTAACTTGGGATTGATATATTTTGAAAAAAAAAATGGTTCAATTAGTCTGAAAAGTACCAAGATTTCTCATTGATAAATGGTTTTTTACTGCCTTCTCTGATTTCATTATCAATTTAATGGATTATTCTAAACCCCTCCCCCTTTTTCCTTGGTTTTTTTGTTCTGATATACTGGTTTGGTTTCTTTTGAATAACAGTTCAAATTACCTTCTTCCCTTGGCCTTTTCATACTGTTTATTGAGCTAGCTCTCATTGTTTTCTTGGCTCTCATCCATTTGAATTTTTACCAACGGTGCATCCTCGCTAAACCCATTTCAATGGAAAGAGGATGGGAAGTCGGACAATGATTGGAGGACGTAGCTCTGTAAATCTGAACCGGAAGATGTGCGGAGGATGCCGCGAAGAAATAATTGGTCGCATTCCAGTGATGAAGCATTGGTGAACATGTGCTTGGATGAATGCAAGCAGTACTATACGCTTGGGGGTTCCTTTAGACTAGAAGCATGGGTCCGAATATGGAATGCGTACCAGAAGAATACCAACGAGGATGTCACGTTGCTCCAGTTGAAGAGTAGGTGGAAGACTTTGAAGAAGTTGTACAAGCTGTATTCATCATTATTGAACAAGAGTGGATGGTCGTGGGATCATGACAATCACCCCACCAACACAACACCGTGATGTGACCGGTGTGGGAGGAGATAATTAAGGTGAGCTTCATTAGCATTTACTCTTGTGATATCTGAATTCTAATTATCATTTAAAATTTAATGCAGCTCAATAATAAAGAGTACAAGGTTTGCCGAGATAAGCCTTTCCCATTGTATCAAAAGATCCACGATCTTGTGTCTTCCTCCACCGCAACTGGGGAATATGCCACCCACACAGGCGGGGGTGTGCGTGGAGGCAATCTATTTGTTAACATGGCGGAGAGCACCGATAGCACTGATGAAACTGAGAAGGATGTACAAGAGGTTGAAAAGGAGACTGTCCAAGCGCAGCAAAGAAGCAAGAAAAGTTCTTACTCGGTCGGGTCTAGAAGGACACAAGATCGGGACCCAAGCCCCAGAGTCTCAAAGAGGAAAAGTTCTGAAGCAAATATGGAAACGATTGATCGATTAGTAATGATGACTGATCATCGGAGCAAGATCACGGAACGACGCCGCGATGATACAGACCAGTACTCTTTTGATGCTTGCATGGATAAGTTATTGTCCATGCCGGGTGTGGGTGGTGAGGAGGCATGTGCTGAGGTCGATGTGTTGAAGTGCCCTGAAAATAGTATTTTCTTCATAAAGATGGGACCGGATATTGTAGAGTACTGGTTGAACCTACACTTGAAGCCATTCTGCCATCAGGTAATGGCCTTTCTCTATTTGTAAATTTAATATTTTCTTCGTTCTGAATATTTTTATTTCTGTTTTTTGAATTTCTGATAAAGTGATTTCTAATATGATCCAATACATAGTGAAGTATTGAAGCATGTCTCTGTTCTGCTTGCATGTTCTAGTGTGTTTAGAATGTTTAAGATACTTCATTGAACTTGAAAGGCAGCTTATCTTCTAACCTTTCCTCTGTTTGCAAAGCTTGTTAGTAAATTAACAGTACACTAGATTTCTCGAGGTGAATGCTCTATTTGATCCAAGGCTCATTTTCAGGCTGAAGAACATAATTTAGTTTGATGAAATTCTTGTATATTGACTAGTAAGGTCTTTTACATATGATAGCTATTTGGAGTTTGTCTAATGCTTTCCTGTAGAATAATGCAAGTCCCAGCTACAGCATTGTAAACTAATAATAGGAGTACCATCATCCGATATAGAATATGATAATGTTTAGCATAAAGCTGGGTACCCATTGATTTGGTTTGATTTTGGTCACACATATACATACAGAAGAGGTTGATGTCTTGATTCACTGACATTATAACTTATCTTTTTTATCAAATGCATGTTCTCTGTGAATAATCACAAGTCTTTGGAATATCATGAAAAGAACTATTGTATTTTCTTTTGTGATTCCTATTATTATATGGTTACTTTTGTAGAGATGGAATTACAGGGTTTTTGAAAACTATAATAAGTATGCTTATAAGTGTTAACACTAATTATAAGAGCCTCTACAATACAGTCATGCTTAGAGTTTGAAAGTGATCAAAATGGTAATTCTTCTACTTGATGAATAGGAAAATAGGATAGACAAAGGTCATAAATGGTATCAACCAATTCAAAAAAATCACATGCATGGCTAAACAAGAGTATATGTTATAGAAGAGAACCAATCAGAGCTGAGCATCCATTTATCTAAAACCATATATAAGTCCAAGATCTCTATAATCAAGAGCCAATGTTGCTTACCTGAAATTCAGAAAAAATCTATCGCTATAGCTTATCTTCAAATACATGGTAAAAGAAAAATACCCAAATTTTACAAGTGTGAGGGATTTCAACTTTTTTTCAGAAGAATAAAAGGAAAACGGTTTAATTACATTAGCATTGTTAACAATAGAACTATATTTTTGTTCCCCCAACCACCTTTTTTAACCCCATTTCTCACTCGCAAACAAATTTTGCCCACATTTCCTAAAACCATATATTATCTTGAGCTTAGTACTAGGCAAGATATATAGCAGTATCCAGACGGCTGAAACGGAATCATTTAGTAGTATTTGTTTCTACCGAGTTCAAC
Organism: Dioscorea zingiberensis; assembly: GCA_026586065.1. Taxonomy (NCBI): domain Eukaryota; kingdom Viridiplantae; phylum Streptophyta; class Magnoliopsida; order Dioscoreales; family Dioscoreaceae; genus Dioscorea; species Dioscorea zingiberensis. The sequence goes on along the minus strand of JAGGNH010000106.1, from coordinate 88,547 downwards.
ATTAGTTTTCGATGATCATCAATGAGTCTATTTGTTAGACTTGTCTTTCTTTCTTAGAAAATGCCGAAGATTATTTTCTATACTACTGTGGTAAATTGGCGCTTCTCTAGGAATGCAACGAAGAAGACTACATTGGATGATGAAATGGATTGATTACGGTTTACCAGTATTTCACCTACCCTGCATGAATGCTTGCTGAAATTAATGATAAAAATTTCTCTCTAATATGTCCAATAGCAGTTTCCATTGATATGGTTCCCAAGGATGCTCTCCAACAATCTGGAATCTCTCCTTAAAAAGATAACCATCAGATCTGGCAACCTCTTTTAATGTAGGGAAAAACATAGAAAATTGCAAGAGATTTCAGTGCCAGACGGACCCAACTGGAAATCTGATTAGTTCCCAACTTCTTGTCATGTTAGTCAACTTCACTGTCATGTTAGAGACTTCAAACTTTGTCTTCTAGATTTCACATTGATGGTATCTGTCCACATACTCACACCCAAGTAATGACGTTCTCATGGAAATTGTTTACAAACTATGATGATAGAGACAGTTTTATGCCTTGTGGCTCAATTCTGAAACACCTATTTTTATCCCTTTTATGTGGCTAAAAGCTAGTAAATGTCTGGTGATAGCAGGCATTTTATATCATCACAGACTAGTTCTTTATTTACTAAGCATCAGGACTGAACGTTCTTATGATTATTTCATCATAAGAACCAGCCAAGCATCAGGACAATTTGTTTTAGTAGGTGCATCTTTTATTTTTGTTTTGCATATTGTAGATATTGTGGAATATATATTGTATTTCATCTGTTTGTAGTTAACTGGATCAGAAGTGTAACACCAATTTCTTAGAGAAATAAATGAATGTGTAAAGAGTAACCTTAGTACTACCATGGATGCAGATTTTAAAGGATATTTGGGCTATAAAAATCATTTCTCCTTGTTGATAAACTAAATTTGTTCTTGGATTAGTATGTTATGTCTTGATGCAAGGTGATTCTTGATTTATTGACAAAAATTTCATGTTGCATGTTGTCTTCAATATGGTTAGAAGTGTTAATCTACCATCTCTTGAATTTGTTCCTGAATTAGTGGATGGAATTGAATATGGTTGAAACTGTTAAATACATTTCTTATATTTGTAGTGTGTTTTGTACATATTTCATTGGTTATTTATTGAGTACACTCTTGCATTTTCTTGGATTTACTAACATGATCTTATCCACATTAATTCAGGGGTAAATTATTGCTTTTGCAACAGACTCCATCGCTTGAGTACTACTATGATGGAGTTGTGCTAGTGTAATCAGACCTGGAGGTGTTTCAGAAGCTGAGAATGTAGTAGTGTTTTCTATAGACATGTACTAATAATCTGTGAGATTACTTATCTATGGATAATGGTGGTGTCTAAATTTTTTTCTTGAATTTTAAGATTGCAGTTGTTAATGAACCGCTCGTTATGTAGTATTCAACTTTGTTTGCAGTAATTATGAACGTTGTGTACTACCATATTATTTACTAATTTTGATGTCTCCAGCTTCTCCTATGCCTTCCTTACCAAGATCCCTCCTTTATGAGCCTGGTCAATTGTGTGATGCTCATCGTTTGTGTAATTGTGTGATGCTCATCTCTTAACTTTCATACTCCGTGATAGAAACCCAAGCTTGTGTTTGATTATTTAAAATGAATTATATGCCCAATTGTGGTGAATATGTTGATAAAGTCAGTGGTCAACTAATTTTTGTCAATGGGACATTAGAATGTGCCCACATCAAATAGGCCTAAAAAGGAATCATTTTTATATTGATTCGGGGGGAATACTTTTACACTATTTTTAGAGTAACTAACAAGCATGAGTTTCCTCCAATATGGCAACGAAAGAGTCACATTCACGAATCACAGATAATGGAATGAAATCGACATGCACTCTATTGATTAGTGCATGTCACTTAGATGGAATTAAGTTCCTTGATTTGTGGGCTTGAGTTGAGGAATGAGTACCCATTTCCATATAGCAAATATACAAGTGGATGAGGTGGCTAAGATGCCCACTCCTTTTCATGGAGTCTAACATAAAGCTTGTGTAGGAATCTGATGCTTGTGTCAGATTATTTAAGAGACACATACCAAAGCTTTCTCAACTTGTCTAATACATAATCCTTCACAACAGATCTAGCAAATTTTAGCATAGGTGATGGAGAGGCCGTGGGAGGAGGATTTTGAAGAGGAGGCGGAGGTCTTGGCCACAATAATTTATATGTTGCAAGACAATATGAGGGAGAGCCAGCACACTCGACCATTCACCGGTCATGCATTGGTGCATGAAATTCTAGATTCAAACCCGGTACAGGCGCATAACGTATTCCGAATGGAGCCGCACATGTTTAGGGGATTCGCATCATTACTTGAGGAACGCAACTTATTACGCAGTAGCCGATCTGTATCCGTTGAGGAACAACTGGCTGTTTTCATGACTGTTGTGGGACACACATCAACAAATAGAGTGGCCTGCGAGCAATTCCAACACAGAGGAGAGACTGTGTGCCGTTATTTCCACACGGTACTTAGTACCATCAACAGTTTGTCCCAAGAAATGATACAACTGTTGAGTGGAGACGAACCACCACACATATCGGTTCGCAACACACCGTTTGAGGTAGCAAGAGTGCTTGTTGTGTAATTAAATATGTGTGTATCGACACTTAATATAATTTTAATTGCTCGTAGGACGCTCTTGGGGCGATAGATGGAACTCACGTGCCGATGATTGTTCCGAGAGAAATATAACCAAGATTTCGTAACAGGCACGGAATGATCAGTCAGAATGTAATGGTCGCTGTATCCTTCTACGGGAATTTCCAGTATGTTTGTCTTTGGGGAGGGTTAAATTTTACATGCGAGTAATGCAACACTGCTTGAATGATGGAAGTTTCATAATCCCAGAAGGTGATCTCATGGATGACCTAATCATGCATAATACACGCATAGATAGTTGACCATGCTGAACTCAAAACTTGTATATACTTTGTAGTGAAGTATTATCTTGTAGAGGCAGTCTATGCCAATACCAGAGGCTTTCTCGCACCATACAGGGGGGAGAGATACCACCTTGGTCAATTTACAGGCGCTCGGCATAATACCACAATAGGAAAGATAAATTTAACCATAATCATGCGCGTCTTAGGAATATTGTCGAGAGGGCTTTTGGCATACTTAAGGGCCGCTTCAAGATCTTGCGTGTTCCAGCACCTTTCGCAGTGGAAACACAGCGCGACATTGTGTATGCATGTGCTGTCATCCACAACTATATATCCAAGCACGCCTATGACGATCCCAACATAGCGCAGGAGGAGAACGATCACGTTGATGAAGAAGTAGATCCGGACGTGGAATGGGCGCATGGTAGCAGTGGTGGCGGACGTGTCGAGATGCAAAGCCTCCGGGATAGTATAGCTCGAGTCTTGTAGTGAATGGACGAGTGAGCAACACAGGAATGACTTACTGGTGGACGTGTGCATTGAGTTTGTCTCAATTTTCTTTTACATCCTGTAATTTTCATTATTGCAATTAGTATTTCCAAGTTATCCCTAAAATATGTTATTTTCAATCATTTTGACCAGCACAATATTGTAATAAATTAAGACATACTATATATTATTTTTAAAAATGGATCTCACCTGATTTGAGAAAACAATAATGTCATCTATATCTATTTATAAAAAATTTTAAGTTGAAAAACGAATTTTTAAAGAATACTAATTATTTTCAACAAACTTGGTTTTAAGTAATAATATTTTATTCACGATGGTGTACATTTTTTCAATTCGGTTATTGATTCCTATCGGAAGATGGCGTCAAAATGTAAAAAATACATGAATTTTATGCTAGGTAATTCAAGTTAAATAGTGATCTTTATATATGATAATTGGATTTACTAGTAATTCAAAATTTTCATATTTTAGTTTAAATTATTTTGCAACAATTTATTATATGGGATGATAAACATAGTTAAACTATTATAAATTTAACCCCAGGAATGGTAAAATTTAACCAATTAAAACCTATCTCCAGTGATGATTATTCATAGAAAGGGTGTGATTTGTCACATGGCAACCTGTCTTTTTATTGAGCTTCATGGGCATTGAACCACGAGTATTTAAATTAGTTATATATGAATCATTAACAAAACCGGGATTAGGAGCCATTGAACCTTGGCTGTTGTACTTTGATAAAAATAAATTATTATAGAGTAATATATATAAGTAAACTTTTTCATTATTAACAGGATGCAGAAATAAATTCAAATAATTATTACTGGTTTTTTCAGATTTCCTATCCACAAATAAGATAATAATAATGTTTTTTTATCAATTATTGTTTTCTTAAACCTAACTTAAAACTACAACACACCATGAGATGGTATTATGGTCATTTTAACTCGACAAAAGCATCTTCGTGTTCAACAAATAATATTTTTATTCTAAAATTTGGATTTATAAATATTTATAAACATATATTAAATATATGTTATTTAAAATATTGTTTAATAAATTATTTATAAATTTGTTATAAATATGTTTATTTTATAAATATTCATTTAGGTTATATTTATCAATATTTTTTTATTTATAATAGTATATATATATATATATATATATATATATATATATATATCATAAATATGTATATTTTTAAATATTTTTATATAACATATTTATGAATATGTATTATGTTACAGCTAAAATCGGATTGAAGGCCCAATTTCAACCTAACAATTGAATTTATATTGATTGGGTGGCTATCCTAGTGAGAAATCGAATATGAATCCAAGCGAAAGAAGAGAGAAACCGGATTTATGTGGAAAAACCCCTAATCAGCGGAGGAAAAACCATGGGAGAGAAAGATCTTACTATGAATCATCAAAAAGTACAAGAGATCTTACAAGAAATCCGGAAATGGAAAGCAGAAAGAAGAGAGTAGATCCTAATTCCAAATGGACAGAGCTCCGCTACTAGGATTCAAGTTGTCTGAATGAGTTGTGATCCTTGCCTTTTATAGGCATGGGTTGCGTCTTTGAAAGCACGCATACACTCAATTAGTCGCGCGTGCTTGCGGTACATGCGTCAACTAAGCTCCGACTAGATGCGGCTAAATTATGCGAGGCGCCTCCGGTTGTAACTCTTCTAGAAGGACAGTACGCAAGAATCGTACTTCTTCTAGAAGGTTAGAGCTGGTATGGATAGTTATCAGTTTAGATACACCTTTCACGGTTGACACGTGTTAGTTTGGTGAAGCACGTGTTAGTTTGGTACGACTCTCTCGATCGATGAGCCTGCGTGAACGGGTTTCGATATATATCGGTTCTTCATATCGGATCGGCAAGACACTTCATACCCGGTCAATATGATCGGATGAGGAGACTATATCGGAACGGTCCACCGTAGTAATAGTAGAGGATTCTGCTTTGTTACCTTGACATGTGGCTTGTTTGGATGAACGCCACGTGTTCCACTACTTTTATCCCTATCAATAGTCCCCCATCAAGTATGCTTGTGAATTAATTCGAAGGATGATCAAATGTTCTTTGATCATTGTTCGAGTTGATGAAGCTTAGCATTACTGTGATGAGATCGTTCGTGGTCTACCAAGTCAATATCTGCCTCAGTGTCTTTATTTAACAACCCTTCTTCTTTCCGTACCGTACTTCTGTGACTTATTTGTTCCAACATTCCTCGTCTTGCTTTCTTGGGTTCCTAGCTTGATGATCTCATCCGATCTGTCAAGTCAAGCACACAGCCTTTTTAGGAATCCGTGTGTGGATGCTTCTTTAAGGGGTGAAAGGGTCTTTATCGTTTCTCAGGCTTTAATAGCTCACTGTTTGTCATTAATTGTCCGCCATTCCCCATTATCAAGATACGGTTTCTGGGGGCTCTTGTGAGATAAGGCTTATGATGATATTGCCTTTTCATCTTCTATGCGTCGAGAATTCGAAGCGCTTTGAATTTTTATCCGTCCCTAACCGTCAGATGGAGGGTTTTACACAGTCTCTAGGATTGATCCCGACCGTCGATTTGATTCTTAAATAGTATTGGAGAGCCCACTTCCGAATTTCAAAACTATTTGAAAGCTGCGCTTTTTGTGCGGAGATCTCCTTGTCTCGTTCTCCGATTCCTTTTGTCTCTTCTTCAAGAAGCCATCGATCTCTTGGTTCTCAGAAAGATCTTATTCGCTCAGGTACGAGGCTTTTTCTTTCTTCTTGGGTTTGAATCTTCTTCATTTTAGGGTTTTCTTTGCTGGTTTTCCACGATGTCGAAGCTCGCTAGAGATCCAAAACGTTGTTCCTTCTCCTTTCTTAATGCCCTCTCTGAAGCTAGGATAGATGAATTAGTGAAGAAGTATCATCTTTCTTCTCCTAGTATTTCTTATAGGGTTCCATCCCCTTCCGAGCATGCTTATTCTCCTTCCCTGGGAGGGGACTTGGTTGTTTATCAAGATGCTTTAGTGGCTGGTCTCAGGTTGCCTTTCCCGCAGATTTTTTGTAGATATTTTCCATCATTTTAGCCTAAACCCTTCTCAACTGACTCCGAATTTTTGGAGAATCCTTTGTGGTTTCGTCGTAGTTTCAATTCTCTGCGAGGTTGAACCGTCTGCTCATCTATTCAGTCTCCTCTTCAATCTTAACCAAGATAGGCAATCCGATTGGTATTACTTGATTACTTAGCCAGGGCATGGTCTTTCTTGGTTCTGTTCCCGACTCAATCAAATAGTGGAAAAGCAAGTATTTCTTTGTTTCTAATAGCAGGAGTTGGGGCTTTAGTACTAAATGGGGAACTCGTGCTCATACGGGTTCCAAAGAGAAGATAACACCAGTTGAGCGCGTGGTTTGAAAAATTCAAGAAGTTCAAGAATACTCCTTTAGATAAATCTTTCCTGTCCGATAAGAGACTTCAAGAATGTGGATTGTACTTAGCCTTTGGTAGGGTTGCTTCAAATCCCTGATTCATGTTATTTAACGATCCCGATCCGTTGTGTGATCCTGATCTGCTCTTTTTATTTTTCTTTATCAGGCGATGATATGGCGCCAAAACTCTGGCTGAAAGGATGCGTGCCATCTCACGTGCGGATAAATTGAAGAGGAAGGGAAAAGAAACCTCGAGCGACGAAGCTCCTGCTTCAAAAAGTAGAGGAGTCAAGAAGACCACTTCTGATGATGTTTCTTCTCAAGAGTCAGGTGCAAGTCGGATGGTTGAACCTAAAGTTGCTGTTAATTCTGAGATAGTAACGGCTCCTGCCATCGTCAGCCTTCCCCCTCCTATCCCCACTGACGCACCAATCGTAAAGAGGAGGCGGTTAGTAAAAGCTGTGGAGAAATCTGGCTCCTTTCCGATCCCGCCTTCGTAGGATGCACCGGAGACAATTGTTAAAGACTTGACCGGTCCCGTTCAAAAGGGACCCATCATTCCTTCTTCTTCTTCTCTTCCTGTTACATCGGATTTCGGTGTTTCAGTTCCTGATGTGCCTATTGTCTCTCCTCATTCTCTCCCTATGGGATTGAGTTTTAATATTCAGATTCCTGATTTGTCAACCATTCGCAGACAGGGAGAGCTCCGTAGCCACGAAGGAAGTGTTCCTTTGGGAATGGAATCCGGTAGTAATCAAAACCAAGGTGACATTTTGAAGTTCCACTCTTTCTTACGATTCTTTCCACTCAACTTCCTTAGCGTTGATTAACTTATTTTGCATATCTTGTCTTCAGAAGTAGTTAGAGCTACAAAACATTCTGTTGGTTGTTCGAGCGCCCAAGGATCTGAAGCTCGTGGAAGAATTCACCGAAGGGACAATGCCTTGCCCATTGATACCCGACTTGTCAGAGACTTTCCCCGTTCTTGGGGACAAGACACCGTTAATACTCATATGAATCAATTTAGTGCGGAGGAGTCTTGCGCTCATTTTCGATTATCCATTGCTTCTGTAAGTCTTTGACTTTCTCATCGGTTGATAGTATAATTTCATATCTTGTTTCTCTGAATGAAAATTTCCTTTGCAGACTGCTCTGTGGGGAGAGCGAGTTGCAAGATTTTGTGAGCAAGGGGATCCAGAGATGAAAGCTCGAATCTCCAAATTAGAAGAAGAGAATAAGAAGCTTACGGAAAGCCTTTCCACTAAGGATCTTTGAAATGACTAGGGCCGTGAGGAAAAAGAGTCTATCACCGCTGAGTTAGGGAAGTCGCAGGAGCACATGGTGCAATCGAAAGTCGATTATGAGAGTTTGCAAGCATCCCTTTCTTTATCTGGGCATTGTTCTTTGCTTTAAGATTGGATCCGGATCACCTAAAAGTGAGAAAGACTACACGTTGGCGAAAGAGAGAAGCTTTCTGAAAGAGTATCTACACTTGAAAGAGAGATATGCACTGAAAGAGAGATAAAGAAAGTTTTGAGAGCAAAACTAAAAACTGCTGAAGAGTTGGCTGATAAATTTAAAAAATACAAAGATCTTCTTTCTGAACAGCTGAAAGCCAAGGACAATCTCCTCTCTCAGGCTCGTGGTGATGTTCTTCTTGCACAACAGTCGGATCAGAATACTAAGAATGAAATGTCATCCTTGTTATCGGACTTGAATAAGATTTGGAAAAAGTCCATGGAGTTGGAGCGAAGCTTGCCGCATATGCAGAAAAAGAGGACTATCTGATGATGAAATCCGTAAGGTATCATCAGAGGTTTACTCAATTCTGGGCAGTATTCATTCCGTGGATCCTTCAGTAAACTTTCACCGGACTCCCTATGATGAAGCAGTGGAGCTTTGTTTTGAAATATGTCAAGGAGGAGAAGAAGGAAACAAAGATCTTGCTGCTGAAGGAGTGAGACTCGAGGATCCTGCTATTGAAGAGGTGAGGCAGATGTCACTTGTTTGGAGGCAATTCGCTCTGCTGCCATATCAGAGAAGGATGTTTCCGATAAGATGATTTCTCCATCAACTATATCGGATTCGGAGAAAGCATCAAAGTGTGAAATAGTTATATCGGGTCCGGATTCGATATCTAGAGTTATCACACCGGATCCAGAACAGATCCGTGAAGAGAAGGGGTGTGTACCTCCTATTGAAGCTCTTCCAGCTATTATCGAGATTGAAGATGACACCACAGCTGGTATATGTGAGTTCAAATTTTCCTTCCTTCTGATATTTTTTAATTGTATAGCTATTTACTTATCTTTCCTTTATTTGATGAAATCTACTTCTGTCATTCCGAGCGGAGAAGAGGCTTCGCTGACCATTAAAGCTACTCCTGTCGGGTCAAGAGAAGGCTTCAGGGACTGATCAAGAGAATACATCTTCCGCTGTGCGTAGGAGGGAAGGTTAGCTAAATACCTTTAGTCCCTATTTACTCACCTTTAATCATTCCACTCCTTTTCTTCCTTTTTGTCAGATCGGCCCGAAGCAAGACGTCTTCGAAGTGAAATCGAAGAATTAAAAGCGGTGCAAGAGAAGATTTTGAGTGATTGGGCGAAGAAATCTGAAGAAGCCCTTGAAGCGAGGCGACGTGCAGAAGCCCGTCGGAAGAGTGTAGCTAGATCAAGAAACTGGGAGTTTGTCTAAAGGAAAAACTTGTAATCCCTTTTGTAGTTCTTCATTCTGTTGTCAAAACTTGAGCTGAATTCTAAAGTTTGTTCCGAATGTCTTTCATAAGAACATTCTGATTGTTTTTCTGTCTGTTTTTCCTCTTTGAGAATGAATGAATTTTCCATTCGATTCGTCTTCAATGTTTACTAAGGAACGATTCTTCCGATATCGAACCATTTCTGATACTTCATATCAGATTGGATGATGTTTTCGGTATCTTTCGATTACAAAAGCATTATATCGGATCGATGATATTTACTGCTTCATTGTCCACATCGGATAGGGTCCGTTATCAGACCTTCTTTCGTGAGTAGGCAGGTGAATGTTGTTAAACGACAGACTCCTTGTTCTTGTTTTAATTTAGTTCAAACGTCTCTTGGAAACAAGAGCAGTAATTCCCTTTTGCTGAGCCTTAAATTCTGAAGTGTTTCCAAAGCATTTTTAATGAAACATCCCCTTCAAGAAGTCAAAAGACGTTCTTGTTGGTTTGAAAAGAAGCGTCTGATGTCTCTTGAAATTTTGGGTGCGTATTAACTGCTTCTGTTGAGATCGCAGTATAAATAGTTGCGGTGATGATCCCTTTAGGGAATCTTTTCTTTGGCTATGGGTAACAACAGCTGCCCCTCCTTTTCTTTCGCTATGGGTAACAACAGCTGCCTCTCCGAGAGCTTTTCAAGATCATATGAGGATGATCTTTGAAGAAGGACCTGTCAGATTGCGTGGACCAAGCGGTAATTTTCGGTCGGTGATGCTGACAATGGCGACGGAAATTGGAGAATTCCGCTTTACTGATGGCTGGGAGGACTTCGCGAGAGATCACCAATTGGAAGAAGGAGATCTCCTCGTTTTCGTCCTTCGAGAAGACATCTGTTTTGAAGTTCACATCCTGGGATGGAATGGTTGCCAGAAGGTTTTGGCGCTTCACTACTTTGCTCCTGCATAAGCTCGATGATGTTTCCGATCTTGATTCTTACGCTCTTCTTCCGCTCTTCTCGACTCTTACGAGTCTTCTTAGTTCATGCGTTTACATTTGTACTTTCGTATCTTGGCTTTAATGAATTTCTTTTTCTGTCAATATGTTTCCTTTTGGTCGTTTCATGCTTGAAGTATCTCAGCATTCTTGTGTGGAATCAATCTTTTCCTTTCTTTTGCTTCCTGAATGATAAGTTGTTGTATTGCTGCAGAAATGCATTGCTTTGTGTCGCTTGTATGAAGTTGATGTGACTTGTCAATGTGATAGGTTTGTATGATGACTTTTGGGATGATTGATTGATACAACTAGTTGACACAATGGAGTGGTATGTTGACTTCTATTGAGTACCGATATGGTTTGTGCTTATAGAAGGTTGACAAAGTTTTTGGTGATGAAGGGTCAATATAACTGTCTTCTTTTTGGGACTGGTATGATCCGTTGTGCCCGATATGGGCGTTGGGACCGGTATGGTCCGTTGAGCCCGGTATGGGCGTTGGGACCAATATGATCTGTTGGGATCGATATGGTCAGTTGGGGCTGATATGAGCTGTTGAGGTCGATATGGCCAGTGGAACCGGTATGGTCTTTTGGCTTCAGCATGGCTTTCGATGTTGATTCCCTTTCTCTTTGTTGTTAAATAAACTTTTCTAGAAGCGTAATAGAAAAAGAGAAAGGCATAAATGTATGGAAGTAACTGATTTTATTGATAGTACCTCCGTAGATGTTCCGAATAGTATGGACGCTTGAGTTTGCGCCTATCCATTTTAGAGAGCCAGTATGTATCGGGCCTTACAATTTCTTGGACAATATAGGGGCCTTCCCAATTAGTATTCAGTTTCCCTGTCCGACTCTTGTTGCCATGAAATATATTCTCTCTCAGTACAAGATCTCCAACCTGGAAGGTCACCTCCTTCACCTTGGCATTATAGTATCTCTTGACCTTCTGCCGGTATGCTGCTGGTTGAACATTAACACAATCCCTTTTTTCTTCAAGGGAGATCGGTTCGGCTCAGTGCTTCATTACTCAACTGGATCAAAGGATTGTGTTCTTGAGTGTAAACAAATTGATTTCTCTTTGGGAGTATTGCTTGACTCCAAACACTAATGCGAATGGAGTCTCTCGGTAGGGGTTCGGCGATCGTCCGATATGCCCATAGAGTATTCGGAATTTCCTCCACCCAGTTCGACCCATTTCTGAGAACTCTTGTCTTCAGAACATGAAGGAGAGTCCTCTAAGTTACTTCCACTTGTCTACTTGCCTGTGGGTGAGTAACAGAAGTTAGCCTTGATTCAATACCAAGATATGTGCAAAACTTCTTGAAGGCTGGATTGTCGAACTGGCGGCTATTGTCCGTGATGAAAGCAACCGGTAAGCCGAAACGACAAACAATGGTCTTCCATAAAAAGCTCTAGCAAGCCTTTGCTGTGATTGATGCTAGTGGTTCTACCTCTACCCACTTAGTAAAGTAGTCGATCACCACAATTAAGAACTTCATCTGTCAGACAGCTAAAGGAAATGGCCCAAGTATATCTACTCCACATAAAGCAAAGGCCTTGTACTCACAACTGCGGTGAGTGGTACCGGGGGACGCCGCTGAATATTGGAATGGCGTTGACAAGCATCACATTTCCTGACAAAGTCAATAGCATCTTTATTCAAGGTTGGCCAATAATACCCTTACCTCAGAATTTTGTGACTCAGTGCTCTTCCTCCTAAATGATCTTCCGAATTCCTTCATGGACTTCTTGAAGGATATACTCATACTCAGATGGCGGAGATATTTTAAGAAAGGGAGGGTGAATGATCTTTTATAGAGCTGCCCATCCACCACATCGTATCGTGAAGCTCGATGGTGATTCTTGAGCTTCCTTGTGGTCTTGCGGGAGAGTTCCATCTTTCAAATAACTTCGGGATCGGATCGATCCAACATGGCTCTGATCGATATCCATGAGTTCTTGGTGGTCGACAATCAATTGTCTGGATGCAGTCTTGAATATTCCTTTGGTTGCTCAATCTTGGCATTTCTTTGAGGCCAACTTAAATAGGAGATGCGCTTTGTGATTTTCCATCCACGGGTATTTTAGAAATGTGGAATTCCTCAAGCTTGTGGTGAGCTTACGCAGCAAAGATTTATATTCGACCATGTGTTCTTCCCTTGCCTCAAATTCTTCGCTCAGATGGCCCACAACCAACTGAGAATCAGTGTTAGCTTGCAGATTCTGTACTCCAAGACCGCGAGCTAACTGTAACCCAGCTATCATAGCTTCATACTTAGCTTCATTATTTGTTTCTTTAAATCCAAACTTTAGGACAGTTGAAGTGTTCCACCCAGATGGTGACTGTAGGATCAATCCTCCAGAACTATCTCCTGTAGAAGATCCATCCGTGTGTAGAACCCACTGGGACGAAGAGTCGTTCCTTGTTTCAGACAATTTGATGTTTGAAGGATCATCACCAGTGATGGTAGTAAGCTCAGCAATGAAGTCGGCCAGTACTTGTGCTTTTATGGAAGTACGTGACTCATAACTGATATCATACTCTGCAAGTTCAAGTACCCATCGGGCGAGGCGCCCCGATGTGTCTGGCCGATGTAAGATCTGCTTCAATAGCTGATCGGTCAAGACCCTTATCCGATGTGACTGGAAATAAGGGCGGAGCCAACGGGCAGAGACCACTAAAGCGTAGGCCAACTTCTCAAGGGAAAGATATCTGGACTCAGTATCGGTGAGGACCTTGCTAGTGTAATATACTAGTTTTTGCAAATTATCCTCAATCTTTACCAACATTTGGTGACAAGCGGCATGATTTACTTGAGATAAGTACACATAAAGCTCTTCCCTTGGTTGAGGCTTCGCCAACAAAGCGGTATTTGCAAATACTCCTTCAAGCGCATGAATGCTTTCGCATTCTTCATTCTATTCAACTTTGGGAGCTTTCCTCAATGCTTTCGGAAGAAGGGAAGATTCTTTTCTCGACTTGAAATAAATCTCCCCAAGGCCGCAAGTTGGCCATTAAGTCTCTGTATCTCCTTGATTGTTCTTGGGGATCTCATTTCTAGGAATTTGCTTTCGTATCTTCTCCGGATTTGCTTTAATTCCCCGATGTGTGAGCATGAATCCCAGAAACTTTCCAGATCGGACTTCGAATGTGCATTTATTGGGATTAAGGCTCATCCCGTGTGTCCGAAGTGCAGCAAAGGTTTCTGGTCGGCGATATATGCGCTTTCGACCTTGTAAACTTTTCACCAAGATGTCATTAACGTACGCTTCCACATTTCTCCCGATCTAGGCTTTAAAGACTTTGTTCACTAGTCTCTGAAAAATGGCGCCAACATTCTTCAAGCCAAATGGCATGACCTTATAACAATATGTCCCTCTTCCGGTGATGAAAGAGGTTTTCTCCACATCGGCTTCTGCCATTTTGATCTGATTATACCCAGAATATGCATCGAGGTAACTTAGCATTCCATACCCTGATGTAGAATCTACTAAGTTATCGATTAGAGGCAGGGGATAGCAATCCTTAGGGCAAGCTTTATTCAGATCAGTAAAGTCCACATACATCCTCCACTTTCCTGTGGATTTTTTAACCAGTACAACATTTGACAACCACTCAGGGTAGTACACCTCTCGTATAAAGTCTGCCATCAGAAGTTTGTCCACTTCTTCTTGAGCAGCTTGGAGGCGATCGGGAGTGAAACTTCGTCGCTTTTGTATAACTGGTTTATGCCCCGGATCGACATTAAGTTGATGTTCAATAACCTCCCATGGAACTCTCGGCATCTCTTCAGTTGTCCAAGCAAATATGTTAGAGTTGCATTTCAGGAGGTTCAATATCTCTTCCTGCTAACGAGATTGGAGGTTTGCTCCTATTTGGATAGTGCGCTTCGGCTGTTCCTCCTTCAGAGGTATAACCTTCAGCTCCTCAACCGGAGTGGGGCGATGCTTCTCCTTCTTATCGTCTTCTTGCTGTATATCCTCCACAGTACGTACTTCCCCAGATCGGCTACTCCCCTCGCCATGTCTTTTGAGCATGGTGGCGTAGCACTGGCGAGAAGCCAATTGGTTGCCCTTCACTTCACCGCAACTATTGGATGTAGGAAATTTGATCACCATATGATAAGTTGACAGCACAGCTTTCAGCTGATTGATCGATGGCCTCCCAATGATAACATTGTAGCTCGAAGGGCATCGGACAATCAGAAAGTTAATGAGAGCAGTAGTAGTTCTCGGGGGAGTACCAAGAGTCAAGGGTAAAGAAATCATACCCGTCAGGGTTGTAGTGGGGTTTGCCGTTGAACCGATGAGGAGGAGACTTTATCGGCTTCAGATTCTCAACTGGAAATTTCATTCTGCAAATGCAGAAGAGAATATGATATCCACCTAACTCCCGGTATCGATAAGAACTCACTCTACAATGAAGATCCCGATCTGGGCAGTGATTACTAGAGCATCATCATGGGGGTGGTGAATACCCTTCAGATCTTTATCTGAGAAACAAATTTGTATGGGGGTGTAGGCCTCTTCAAGGATGTGACATTCTGGACGGACCCCAGCGTCCTCACATAATTTTTCCTTGATTTCGAACTCTCTCCCCCGCACCCCGGTCTTCAAGCAATAACAGTCACATGTGTGTCACTTGGGATGATGTGTTATGGAGGTGGGATATGCTCAGTTTCTGGCTCCTACTCCTTTTGTAGAAACTTTGCCCTCCCTGATTAGACTTTCGATGGCATTCTTCAATTGGATACAGTCTTCTGTAAAGTGCCCCTTATCTTGATGAAATTTGCAAAACTTTTTACTCTTCTTCCTCGGGTTGTCCTTCATAGGTTGTGGGGGATTCAAGATCTTCTGATCCTGAATTTGGGAGAGAATGTGCTCCAGTGAGGTGTTAAGGATGGAATAATTGTGATACTTCTCTGCCCTCTCAGGATCATATCCTCGGTGTTGTGGGGGTCTTCTTTCATCAGACCGATCTGCTCGGTTTGAATTCCGGCCTCCTTCTCTCCGAGGTTTATTACCTCTCAGAGCTCCTTATCTCCATTCCCGATATAGCTGCAGGTTGTGATTCTTCTTTCTGATTTCCTCCAACTTCAAGAGGTCACTCTCTTTCCACTTGGCTCTCATCTCCTCTGAGGCTATATATTTTGCAGCTGTGGCCTGGAAATCTGAGAGACCTGCCGGAGGCTCTCGAGTCAAGGAATCTTTAAAGGGCCCATCCTTCAACCCTTTCATAGCTATTCCCACAACTATTGCAGAGTTTATATCTACCATGTCATTGATCTCCTTATTAAAGCGGCTTATGTATCCGCGTAGACTCACTTCCGGTCTCTGCCTGAATCCCAGCAACATCATGAGATTCTTCTTCAATCTCCTATTGCAGGCAAAATTACACAGAAAGAGGTCAGAAAGTTGTTGAAATCTATGTATGGTTCCTGGGGGAATCCCCCTAAACCAATCATGGGCGTCTCCAATGAGTGTTAGAGGGAAAGCTCGACACATAACGGCCTTAGTTGTTCGATTGACCATCATCTCATCACGATAAGTCTCCAAATGTTCCTGGGGATCAGATGTCCCGTCGTAAGAACGAACATTAGGGGGTCTAAAATGTTCGGGGAAGGGGGCCTCCCAAATTGCCCTTATAAAGGGAGAAGTGACATGCTGGACAAGTTGCTGAACTCTTTCCCTTTCTGTCATATATCGCCGTGGGGAAGAATATCGGCGATATGGTGAGTCATGCCGTGGAGATCGGTGTCTGGGATGGAGATGGTGTGAAGATCGACCATGAGGGGAGTAACACCGATCCGATGAATGATATCACCCCCGGGACCGATGTGTCGGTGATCGGGTTCTGCGCCTCCGATCTATTGAAGCGTCACGGAGAGCGGGAGATCCCCTCTTTCTCACGCTCTCTAATCTCGTCCCTTGAGCGTGGCGATCCCGATGGTGATCGCATTTGGATCACGAGCTTCGGTAGAAGACTCCTGCTCACGGTGTCTCGCGAGGAGAGTGTGCTTTCCGATTAATGCGGGGAGTGAGTTATCTTCTTTCCCCACTCTCCTTGAGAGGTTACGCATCCTAAGGAATAGTGGTTTGGGAAGCGGCTGGCGGCAGCGCCTCTTAAAGAGCCTGTTTCAGCTCTTCAATCTCCTGCGCCATCCTTCTGACGCGATCAGCATCACTCTGAACTCCAATGTTCTCTAGAGGGACCTCAGCTCCAGGAGGTGGTACACCATCGATGGGAGGGGTGGCTGAAGCTCCTTTTGCTCCCTCCTGGGTTTGGAATCTCTTCGATTTCCTCTGTGTGGCAGCCATGACTTTTCGCTCAAAGCCTCCCACGGAAGGCGCCAAATTGTTAGAGCTAAAATTGGATTGAAGGCCCAATTTCAACCTAACAATTTAATTTATATTGATTGGGTGGCTATCCTAGTCACTAGAAATCGAATATGAATCAAAGGGAGAGAAGAGAGAAACCGGATTTACGTGGAAAAACCCAAAACCCTTAATCAGCGGGGAAAAAACCACTGGAGAGAAATATATCACTATGAATTATCAAAAAGTACAAGAAATCTTACAAGAAATCCGGAAATGGAAGCGGGGAAGAAGAGAGTAGATCGATTCCAAATGGGCCGAGCTCATTTGCTAGGATTCAAGTTGTCTGAATGAGTTGTGATCCTTCCGTTTTATAGGCATGGGTTGCGTGCTGAGCACGCCACTCAATTTGGTCACGTGTTTGCGGTACATGCGTCCAACTAAAGCGCCCGACTAGATGCCGACTAAATTATGCGAAACGCCTCCGGTTGCAACTCTTCTAGAAAGGCGAGTACATGCATTTGTACTTCTTCTAGAAGGTTGGAGCCGGTTTGGATAGTTATCAGTTTAGATACACCTTTCCTGGTTCACACGTGTTAGTTTGGTGAAGCTCTCTCTGATCCCAATGAGCATCGCAACGGTTTCGATATATCGGTTCTTCATATCAGATCGACAAGACACTTCATACCGGGTCAATATGATCGGATGAGCAGACTATATCGGAATGATCCACCGTAGTAATAGTAGAGGATTTTGCTTTGTTACCTTGACGTGTGGCTTGTTTGGATGAACGCCACATGTTCCACTACTTTTATCTCTATCATATTACATATGTTTTCCGAGATGTGGAAATAAATCCAATTAATTATTATTTTTGATTTTTTGCAGATTTCCTATTAGTAATTAAGATAATAATAATTTTTTGTTTTATTAATTATTATTATTTTAAACCAACATAATAGTACAATAAATCATGAGAGGGTATTATGGTCATTTTAACCCAACAAAAGAATCTCCTTTTCACCAACTTTGTATTAAGAGATAAGAAGCATGATAAGTGTTTTTCCCTCCCAAAAAAATTTGAAATGTTTTGAAATTTAATCTCATGTGGGGATATCCCCCAACCAAACATTGCCTAGGCAATAAAAGCACTATTCCAGGGACCAATTGCTCATTATCTATTTTAAATTTGTATATAAAGTTTTTTAGCATGAAGAAAGACAGACTTCATATTTAATTTAAAAAAAATCCCAAAATAGAACCGGGTGCCTAAATAGAAAAAGTAAATAAATGCCGGAATCATGTCACTGAAGCTGGCTAAATAGTTTCCTAAATAGTTTTCAAAGTCAACTTTGAGATTGCTTTAACCTATTCTTTTTAAAAATGGTCATATATTGCACTTTTTTTTCAAAGATGAGATCAAGAAAGAGGAAAGTTTTAAAAAAAGCTTGGAAAATTTTTAACTGCTAAAAAAACCCCTAATATTTTTTCACTTCTCAAAAAGCCCCTACTTTTTCAATAGATGTCATTTCAATTCAAAAGGTAGCTGACGGTGTTAAAATGGGTATGAAATTATCCTTATACCCATCACATAGAACTAATTAACTCTTCTCCCTAACAGATCTACATCCGTATTGTCCGTTACTCTTCACAACATTTCACATCGCCCATGCAAATTGGTAGCCATAGGGGAAGACTATCTACTCGTGACATCCAGTGATCATCTCCGAGGTGAGCCCCTACAAGAGGAAACTTCTTCAGTTTTGGGGGTTTAGGGTTTGAGGGCGAGTTATCGCGAAGAGTCCCTTCAGTTTTGGTGCTTTAGGGTTTGTGATTTAGGGTTGGTCTTTCCAAAAGAAAAGCTTTTCGATTTTGGGGGTTTAGGGTGTGTGGTTCAGGGGTGGTTGTTTGTTTTGGGGTTTAGGGTCTATGGTGTAACAGTATTGGTGATTTCTAATTCCGTCATCATCCTTTGGGGTTAATTATTTTGTTAGGGGATTCGGGTTGCATTTGGTTTTAGGATTATTAGCATTATATTTTTAAGCGAAAACATTGAGGGGGTCTACGTATTTTTATTGCCTAAATGGCTTATTTTCCGAGAGGTTGTGTGCATTTTAAAGGATATGCGTACGATTTAAGTGTCTATCTTCCGTGTGGTTATGTGTATTTTAAAGGCCAAAGAGTGTATTGGTATGTATCCACTTGGTCAATTGTTATTGGGGGGGTTGCGTTTAACATTTTAGCCAAAGCATGTAGGGGCCTCTCATTATATGTGTTTATTTTCCAGGATCAAGCGTTTAATAGTCTGTTTCGATTAGTTGTTCAAGCGCCTCACTTGTTTGATGTAATGTGCAGTTCTCCGAAGGATGGGAAAGAAAAACTGCCCGCTCATCAACGCTAGGTACTACTTGGTTCCATTCGTGAAAACATTGAGAGAGCTGAGGTCGTTAACGAGAGCTCGGCAATAGGAGCTGCTTGAGAGAACTCCCTTTCACCATTTTATGGAGTTGGAGCCTATTATTTAGGAGAGGGGGATACTTGATTCCCTTCTCTTAGGTAGTGTTTGGCAGCTGGGATATTACATACCATGGATGGGGGATATGCATGGCTGAAATATCCATGGACGGGGGATATCCATAAGGAGTGTTTGGTTGGTGGGATATAGAGTAAGGGATAAAAATTGTTGGGTGTTTGGTTAGAGGGATAAGGATATCTAAAGTTGTGGATATCTACTTTTGAGTGTTTGGTTGGAGGGATATGGAAGTGGTATGGTAACCCTATCTATGGCGGGGTGAAGTTACCCCTTTTTTCTTTTTATTTATTTTTAAAATATTTTAAAATTATTTTATTTACTTTAAATAAGGGGTAATTTTTTTTAAATTTATTTAATTCAAAATATTTTAAAATGGTATTTAGTTTAAAATAATCAATAATGGAGTACTTGTTACTCTTTATTCATACTCCAGCTATCATGACCCAATGAATTCCATTTGGAGGTTGATTTTTCTATTTAAGTTCACATTTTGATTGCATTTTGTTCAATTTTCCCCATTTGGCGGGGGTTCTTTGGATGACCTAACAAGTCTTACAGTGTCTTTGTTAAGGAGTCTGATGTAGCTACTTTTACAATCAGCACCATTGATGACCGAAGACATTAAACAAAATCTTGTATTTGAGGCCTCTTGGCAGTGTTGTTACATTGAATATTGAAGATTGACATAAGACATAGAGCAATACTATAATACTAACCTTCATTGCCTAATAACCAATAATTGCCTAAAATCAGAGGTTCAATCTTATGAAGAAGACCTGGAAAATCAAGTAAACAAGGTAGGATATACAACATAATTATAATGCCAATTTACCATTTCACAACCATTAAAAAAGTTACCAATTCACATCCAATTCACAACCATATACTCCAAAATTATAATGCTAGGAACCTAGTTTTCAACTGATAGCATTACAGGTTTTCAACTGAAGCAAAGTTTTCAACCACATTGAAAGAAAAGCATAATAATCATAGTACATAGTTCAAATATGAAAACACACATGATAATAACAACAAAACACAAACCTAGTTCTAAACGATCCCAAACTAAGGATTCTGCCCCGGCAGTCCTATGATTTCCTCTGCCATGTACTGATGGATTATATTAGGCGCGCCCAAAAAAGCATATGTCCTAGTCTCACTTGCACTATAATATGAATAAACTTTGCCTACGTCACGTGTTGAATAACCCACCTCAATCAGCTTCATGCATGCTTCTGATAGTCTAGTAGTAAGAGTGACTGGGTTTTGCTCCTCAAGTGCAAGTACAACTCTATCCAATTTTGAAGATACATTTTCTACTAATTCAGAATCAGTACCAAGATTCCTTTTTTTACCTTTCTTTCTAGCTTGTGTATCTTGAGAGGTACGTGTTTGTGAGTTATTTGTGGGCATTGTTGAAGGTGGTGTTGTCAAGGGTGTCTCAGACCCGTAGTCATTGTCAAAAAATCCATATCCACGGTCAGGTGGTGTTGCTTCAGTGTCCAAATTATTTTGTTAGTGATTTGGTTCACCATCATCTGTGGACAATGACGCAATATTGTCCCGAGCGAAATGACCCGTTGCATGATCGTTACCACAAACAACCTCTAGCAAATCATAGTCTTCAATGGGTTTATTTATAAAGGGTTCTTCATTTGGATGACTCTGTCAATAGCACATTAGAGAAATGAAAGTTAATGTTAGACAAATATAAACAAAGTATAATGAGTGACTATAAAATTATCAAAGATCATGTGCATACCGTAATATACGTCATGTATTCATCTTCCCCCATAATTATCTTCTTGTTTTCTTCATCCCAACCAACACCACTCATCTCTCGAAGTCTTCTGATCATAGCCCATTTGCGCTTTAATGTTCGGAGATGATTATATATTTGAGCATCGGTACAGTCTTTACCATAGTTCTCTTTCAAAGAACGTATGACTGCATGAATTGCGTGTGGTTTGAATTGCTTATCACAATTCAAACCATTTTCCACTTGTGTTGCCATAAATTGTAAGAAAAACTTGCTCTCAGCCGGTCTCCATCGCATATTACCTGCGGGCCTCTTACTACTTGATGGGTGGCTACCAACTTCCATTATTCACTGTTAGACCACAAAACACATTCATAAACTCAAAACTCCTTGGCAATAAATCAAAAACTTAACTTAAGAAAGTGCAAAATGAAATTGCACAGGAAAATAATAAGAAACTCAAAGTTAAACTAGTAAAGCCAATTAATTTAGCTGTTACACAAGCATTGAAGTCAAATGGTATTAACTGTTACACAACCATTTTGACAAAAAGAGATTTGTTTTTTTGAAAAAGTTTTCCTATTATAAAGCATCCCTATGTTAGTCTGTTTTCTCATTAAAAAGACTGATGATTTATCTATTTTTTTACTAATCTATCCAACCTTTTTGACTATCTTCCATTATTTCTAATATAGAAAAGAAAGGTTTTTCAAACAAAATTCCCAAAATTTATTGTTTTCATCCTCACAGATGGGCATTCAAAAAAATCTACTCTATACTTTATCTATTTATTTACACCCAACTTATATTGTAACAATGATTCACAAACCATATCATATTTGTGCATAGATAAGTCTCCCTAAACCACATCCATTTAATGTGACAACATTATCTAAACTAGCATCTAGTATGTCAATTGCACCCATGAGATCCTAGTATTCTGATAATAATTATTATTTAGAATTCATGTCACAGTCAAATTATGAACCATATAATTTCCATTATTCACTGTTAGACCACAAAACACATTCAAAAGGTTAAGAGTAACGAGAAGATACACAAAATATATAGATAAATGATAATGTCTGGTACACATAACATGAAGATAACCATAAGTTTAAGAGTTACAAAAGATAAACAAAACATGACGATAAACATAATAGGAAATAAACATAACATAAGCTTAATAAACAAGGTCATCTTCCAATCCACATGTTATTCACTATTTGATCCCTTTTGTCCAACCACTCTCTAACATCTTCACATTTGCTCCCTTCTTGACATAGGCAGCAAGTACTGCCGGTACCCAATCTTCTTGAGAGGGTATCAATCTATCACCACCTGCCTAATAATAAAATTATGAAGGATCTGACATGCAACTCTTGTGTCAGCACTTTGTATGCTGTCACGAGGAAAAAAGGCCTAGACGTAAGGATCTTGAATCGACCCTTCAAAGATCCAAATGCACGCTCAATTGAAGTCCGAAGCGATGAATGCCTGTGGTTAAATAACTCCCTAGGGTTTTCAGGAATATGTGAGCCGAATTCCTTCAAGTGATATCTAACACCTCTAAAAGGTGCTATAAATCCAGGTCTCGTAGCATATCCTGCGTATACGAGATAATATTTTCCTGAACAAAAAAGGACTAAGGATTATGCTATATACTAAAATAACCATTTATATTTTGTATATTAAGAGATAAAATTTTATGTATACCTTGTGGCACTCTAAGACCATTGGGTCTTTCTAAAGCAACACGTAAGACTATCGAGTCATGTGTTGAACCTTCCCAACCAGCAAGCACATAAGTGAAGTTGAGGTCAAAGTCTACTGCAGCAAGTACATTCTGTGTTGGGTAACCTTTCCTACTACGAAAAGGTGGAACCATGTCTCTTTGGAAGACTTCGCATGTATGTGTGTGTGTGCCGTCAAGGGCCCCAATACAATCCTAAGACCAAATAAGTTTGTTGGATCATGATTATGATAAGTGTATTAAATTTCAGTTGTAAAGCATATACAATTAAGTACCTTAAAGTACGGAAAAAATCTTGGGCGTTGTGCAATGTACGGTGATACTGAAGTCGATGGAGGTTTGATAAACTCTTCTTGTAATTGCCCCATGGCATGGAAGACACGGTTGAAATATCTACTAACAGTTTCTCCGGACCTAAGAAAATTATGTCCAATGACCCTATTCCGTTGGTTATGACCAATTGTATGCAAAAACATTAACAGTTGTTCCTCCACATTTACGTAGATTGAATCTTTAAGCAGGTTACGAGATCGCACTAAGGAGCACAAGCTGAAGAAGGTGAACTTATTCATTCTAACCATGTTAATGCAGGTGGTGTCATCACCATTTACCAATCGATCAAGATAGTTCTCTCTATCTAAACCTCTACGAGGATTAGGTGCATGACATATTCTACGCTTAAATAGATAATTCCATGTAATCGTGACAACCATAGCTGCAATTGTTGCGGCCTTTTGTTGACCCTGTGTGATTTTTTTATCCTTCGCCATAAGAAATCACCTATTTGCAAGACATGTGAAACATATCAAGCAACAATAACCACAAAATACAAAGTGATCCAATAATTAAATCATAAACTAATACACACAATAGTCAAAAGGAGAGTAGCCAGATAATTTATTACCTATTTGGCAGAAAACAGATGAAAATATACCCACTTTTTCACTACATAGGCAAAATCAAAGGCAATGAGGAGCATTCTCATAATATCAATAGCAATGCCCCCCAAAACTACCTCAAACAAATGTGTAGAATAGGAAAAAAGAAATTTCTCTGGTGCAGCTTCAAATCAATAGCCTTCCGCTAAAATATAATTATTTGAACCCATTAACAAGAGCCTAATTGGATGTAGGGGAACCATTTGCAATGATTGAAAAGGTAATAGTTAGGAGCCAGTAGTGTCTTATTTTATATGTAAGTACAATGTAGAAAGGGTTTGTTGTGTTTCCCTTGTACCATTTCATTCTAGTTTGTCTATCACAATCCTATGAAATTGGTGTTGGATTGGATATTTGGTAAACCTAATTTTGGTCAGGGAATCCTAAAAAGAGCTTCAAAATCAGTTGTCTGATAAATATTCTTACCACATTGATTTTAATTGATATGGCACAATCAATGACAATTATTTATAAGTAGCTTTTATCTTTAATTTTATTTTAAGATGACAATTATGAGCTTTCGAGGCTGATTGCATATATTATGTGACTTTTTAATTTTCATTGAAAATGTTAACATAATAGCTCAGTTATTACATATTTCTATCAAGTTGTGATATGAGTTAAATGTAATGAAAACTATTATTTTCAGTGTAAGATGTTTCTTAGCTTGCACAAGTTTGCAGCATTAAACAGATCCAAGAGAACTCCAGCAATGGCACATGGAGAGATTTTGTTAATTTGTTCTCTATTAGTTATCATGCAATCCTTTTGCTGAATGAACACAGTTGCATCTTTAGTTACAGAGAAATTTAAATCTAAATGGAATGATGTTGTCATCATAACAGTAGAGAATTATATGAAGGGAGAGGTGAGAGCACAAGTTACTTTTCTTGTAAGAATGTATAAAATCCATTCTGTTCTGCCTATCATCCAAAAAAATTGAAAAAAGAGAAAACTAAAATCCAGACTTTGAACACAAAAAAATAAAATCACACTTTGTTGTCTTTTGATCAATGATCACAATGGAGAGTGCTTTCAATCCATTTTCTTCTTATTTATCTATAAAGTTCCTCTAGATTTGTCACATTCTAATAATGCAAGTGACTTTGAGTTGCAAATAATGTTCCTATTTTTATTAATTTGTAATTCCTTCATAAAGCAGCTCTTGTTCACTGAACATGAAAATGAAGCTCTTGTTCTTAAATTTGTTTGCAAGTTTTCAGTAAAATTTCTCTTTTGAGGAGTTTGCAACTGTTTTTTAATCTGAATGATACCTGCCTTTTGTTCTTAAATTTCTTTTTGTATAATTTCTAAGCTAAAATCTCCTATTATCCCTTCTAAATTCTCAACCTATTTCTCTTTATTCCAATGATTATGAGCCAAATATAAGAAATTGAGATGATCATCTGTGCCATTATCAGAAACACTTCAGCTTTTCATCATTGACCGCATGTGAATAACAAATCTCATGTATCTTTCAAAGAATTCCATTCTTTGATGCAACAAAAGACAAAGTATATATGGTGCAATGGGGAACTACAGAGGAAAAAAAACACACGGGAAAACCCACCTTTGATTTAGAGATCGGAGACGGTGAGATCGACAACGATTAAGCTTGCCGAAGATGTGGAGGCGGTGACGAACCCCACGTCTTCCTCGGAGGGTGGTAGATCGGCGGATGATGGCAGATCTGAGGGAGCTCTCAGATTTGGAGGTGAGGCTATCTCCGGACGATGGAGAGAAAGGGTGGCGAGAGAATCGAAGTTGGATGAAAAAAGGTGATGGCGTGGGAATCGAGGCGTGGACGAGCGGCGTCCCTTTAGTTTAGAGGGATGCTGGTCGTCCCATCTTTAGGGATGGGAGTCATCCCCATCCCTCAAAATCCAGGCGTCCAAACGCCTGGATTTCACTGTAGCCCGGGATATCCCATCCTGGGGATGTAATATCCCAGCTGCCAAACACTACCTTAAAGTATGATGTGAAGACCAAAAACTTCAAAATAGGTTTGGCTCAGCTAAAGTTCCAGGCAAAGGATGTCTGTTGACTGCCAGCAATGAGTGCAAGCACTCACGCCGCTGCATGCAAACGTACGTAGTCGCCAGTAGCAAAACCGGTAAGTACCAGATCGAATTTCTAAGAGAACGGATACTAGGTTTCCTAACTTGGTGTATTAAATGTTAGAGAAGATTGGTTGTGTATTAATTGAAGTGGTGGTTAAGACTCGAGTGGATTGAGTGAATTACGAAGGTCACAAGGGGAAAACTCTCAATTAGAAGGCTCTAGGGTTTATGGTATTAATAGACTTATAAAGGTTTTCTCCCTATATATCTTGCTAAGATATCAAGGTTGTGGATGAGGGTTTACAATGGTAGAGATTGCACTTATATGCACTCCGGGTGCAACCTACAAGACCTTAATTCTAAGGTGCATACTCTCACTCCCATATGTCTATGGGGATGTTAAAAAGCATTCTAGCGCTAACCTCTACCACTACCGTGGAATGCCAACACTTATACCTAAGTGAGAGGCACTTGCGGTGTCACTCCATCCATCCTATGTTTCTACACTTCCCTCAAGCTCATATACCTATGTACTATGGGATTAAGATAATTGTTGGCTTTCGACCAAAAATAAATAGCATAGTAGATTCATAAGCACATCCACAATCATAATATCAAAGCAAAGCCAAGGATAATCATAAACTCAAGTCATAACATCCATACAACTCTAGAAAGGATGTTTAAGCTGTCAGTACAAAAGATAAATCCAAAACAATGGCGTCAAGCACATAAACATCAATGTCTAAGTTAAAGAGAGTTCAATAAACATCAAAGATTAAAGTATAAAGATTCCCCTCATGAATGAGTGTTCCACAGCTCTAGAATGTTGGGAGAAACCCTCCGGATCAATGCTCCAGCGCATAGGCACCACCAAGACCAAAGATAATAACCCTAACATATCAGCCCTCCTTTTATAGTTCCCACTTTGGACATCGCGATGTTCCAAGCGTACATCGCGATGTCATTCCTTTCCTTTTATATCATCATGATGTACTATTGTGAACGTTGCGATGTAACTTGATCTCCTATAAGGCTTTGTCGTATGAATATCGCGATGTCCACGAAGCACATCGCAATATTGCTCCCAATCTAGAGAATCCATAGTGCTTTTTACATCGCGATGTTTCCCTTGAACATCGCGATCTTAATTTATCTCTAAACTGGTACTTTGTCCGAAATTCACATCGCGATTTCATATAGGTACATCGCAATGTTAGCCACTATGCTGCTTCATTTCACCTGTTGCATAAAAACTTCACTCATTTTAACATCTGTCAACCTCAAACAGGTGTAAATAATAGTTAAAGCACTTGAAACAGCTAATGTGGCCTAGTAATGCATTTTAGGATCAAGATAACACAATATTTATCCAATGATAAGCATTTTGGTCCTAAACCGTTGATTAACCTTTACTAAAATAGCTCTCTTCCGAGAGCTATCACACCCCCAAACTTGCATTATTGTATGTCCTCAGGTAATAAACAATGAAAATTCACAACATAATGATTCAAGATGGCTATTCAATCGAGGTTTGTTTCCGATGTCCATAGAATAGATACAATGTGACACTGATAAGCTATACTAGTCAAACAAGCATCGTCAACAATAAAGATTAATCATATGTGCTTTGGAATTCCATTAACATAATGACTTAGGCTTAGTGAAAATCAAAATATAGATGTATGCTAGAGGGAGTAGACTTAGCAACATAGAACTCCCTAGCTAGGTTTCTCTACTCTCAACTAGTGGATGTCCTCACTCCCAAGGCAAGCTATTGCCCACATCTTACGGTGTTCCTTTTATTCTTTCCATTGCCCATACCCTATATTATTATTATTATTATTATTATTATTATTATTATTATTATTATTTTCAATAGTAGGGCATCCCTAATGGATCCGACTTGCTTCTAAGGGTAACTAAACAATCATCTTAATGTAAGCTCACTTGTACCCTCAGTTTTGAGAGTCCTCTTATGTTTCTAGTGCTACTCGGCTGCTAGGGGTTCTATACCTTAGTTCCATTTCCTAAAGCATATATGCTTTCTAAGTGACTTCACCAAGCTCGAGTCATTCATTAAAGTTCAGGGAATGTCCATAGCATCAAAGTGATATCAAAGTGAAATTCTTCTCGTTTGACACGTACAACAACTAATTTATCCATGTCACATGCTCAGGATGTTCAACAACAAACCATTTTCATTTAAGTGAGATAAGTGTGTGCACTGTGTGCATAATAGAGAAATATTAGTTCACATGCTCACAACTAAGAAGAAACATATGCTGAACTCAAAATCATCATCATTAAAGGCAAAATAAGAGTTCACATACATGGACTCCTCGAATGTCACAAGCAAACCACATCCCCACCCCCCAAACTAAACGAGATCATTGTCCCCGATGATTCACATTGCAAAATAATGAAAAAGGGAAATGTGGGAGAAAGAGATAAGTCAATAAAGCACTCCCCTAGTTGGCTGGTTTCTCGCCAGTGCGTTTCACTCTCGGCCAGCATTTGTAGATTTGGGATCGCTAGCATCAACGCCACGCTCGGGCACAGGCTACTTGTTCATCAACATCTGGTGACGGGCCTCAGCAACTAGGGATGAGAATATCTCGGGTGAAGTCTGTGGGGCCGATGTAGAAGCTGATCTCTTGGCCTTTGTCTTCTGACCAAGAGTTGGGGGGTTTCGGAGCCGCCTGCCACTTGGAGGCGACATTCTTAGTTGGAGCCATGAGCAGCCTGCAAAGAGATAGGGGAACATTAGCGTTCTAAAATGGGGACGCTACAACAAGTGTGAGCGTGCATGGAAGGCAACAAGATGAATACATAGAGGTAAGGGAGGAGCAAATTCTTGAAGAAAATTCGGAGTCCCTTTGGGCACTCCAAGAAGGTAACCTTAGTGTAGAATTTGCCCGAAATTTTGGCAGAGTGTCCCCTTTAACATTGGGTGTCGCCAATATACACAAAAATAGCCATTGACCTCTACACAATGCATCAATCATCTCATCAAACATTCAAATTCCAAAACCCAAAAAAAATTGTTCATCCATCCACAATTTAATGAAATTAAAGGGTGATGATCATGAAAGGGATGATAAAAGCCCGTACTTGAGTGATTGAATGCTTAGGAGGTCGAATTGAAGGCTAAAAGGGGGAAAACACTCACCGGCGCCAAAGGAGAACCCAAGGAGAAGAAGAGAGAAAGTAGGGAAATGAATAGGTGCTTCCCTTTTTTTTAACCTAACTACGGCATCGATGTGCACAAGTGACATCGCGATGTTTAAGTAGTTCAAACCCTGATGCGATAGTACATCACGATGTCCTATAGGAATATCACGATATTAATTTTCAGAATTCAGTGGTTTTTTCTCAGTCTGGGAAACATCACGATGTTCCTATAGGACATCGCGATCTCCAACAGGCAAAACCTGTTGTTTCCATACCTGGGGACCACATTGTGATGTGTAAAGAGCACATCGCGATGTCAACTGCAGGAAATTAGGGTTATACTTACATATCTTCCTCTGTGCTTCGGGTACTCACCTACATGTCTTTGGAAGTATGAACTCATACCATATTTCAATTGAAATGATAGTAGCCTTGCTCCAAACATGCTACGATCTTTTGAGGCTTGGTGTGTCTTCCTAGGCTCCCCCAAACTTGGGCTACACAATACATAAGAAGGGATCAACTTTATTCATGACACACAAAGACAAAAAACATACGAAAACTAACTAAAATGGAAGCTACAAAATCTTGGGTTGCCTCCCAAGCGGTAGCTTAAGTTTATAGTCTTTAGCTAGACTTGAGGGTCTCAAGCGGTCTCGAAAGGCCGCTATGACTTTGTCCCGCTCCACTTGGTGACCAAGGTATGGTTTCACCCATTGTCCATTAACTACAAATGTACTTTTCGTACGCTCATCCTCCAATTCCATCGCTCCATTGGCATGCGCCTTGGATATTTGTAATAGCCCTGACCACCGAGATTTCAACTTACTAGGAAATAGTCTTAGCCTAGAGTTGAACAATAAAACTGACTATCCCGACACAAATTTACGATGAATAAGTTGACAATCATGTCATTTTTTGACTTTCTCCTTATATAGCTTTGCATTCTCATAAGCTTGCATCCTGAATTCATAGCAAGAGGATCTAAATTTAATTGCTTGAGAGCCCAGTAAGCCTTATATTCCAACTCCAACGGGAGGTGG
Organism: Dioscorea zingiberensis; assembly: GCA_026586065.1. Classification (NCBI taxonomy): domain Eukaryota; kingdom Viridiplantae; phylum Streptophyta; class Magnoliopsida; order Dioscoreales; family Dioscoreaceae; genus Dioscorea; species Dioscorea zingiberensis. The sequence continues at coordinate 58,377 of JAGGNH010000106.1, read as the reverse complement.
CAAGCCCTAAATACCAGCTGATACGGCGACATACTAGAGGTGTTTTGAACGCTGTTCGATATGCCCATAGTGCATCATCCAATTTGAGAGACCAATCTTTTCGGGAGGGACAGACCGTTTTCTAAAATATTTTTTTTTTTATCTCTCAGTTAAGCACTTCAGCTTGTCCATTGGCTTGTGGATGATAGGGTGTGGTTACCCTATGTGAGACCCCGTATTTATCTAGGAGTTTATTGAAACCCATTATGTAGTGTGATCCTCCATCATTGATAATAGCTCGAGGGGTGCCGAATAGGGTGAATATATTTTTCTTAAGGAATTTAATTACCGCTTGCGAATCATTAGAGAGTAACGCGACAACTTCCACCCACTTGGACACATAATCCACCGCTACCAAAATCTACACATTTTTGAATGATGAGATAAACAGACCCATGAAATCGATCCCCCACACATCAAACAGCTCTACCTCCAAAATATTTTATAAAGGAATCTCGCGGCGTTGTGATATACTACCCGTGCGTTGACATCGGTCACACAAATTAGCAAATTGATGGGCATCTTTAAATAAATACGGCCAATAAAATCAGGCTTGTAGAACCTTGGTCGTCGTCCTGTTTCTTGCATAGTAACCACCATATGGTGGTGAATGACAGTGCACTAGGATGTTTTTCTGCTCTCCATTAGGTATACAACGCCAAACGATTTGATTCACTCCAATTCTGAACAAATACGGCTAATCCCAGACATACATCTTCACGTCATATAAAAACTTCTTGCGTTGATAATAATTAAGATCTTCGGGGATAACCTTGCTAACAAGATAGTTTGCTAGATCGGCATACCATGGTGGTTGCTGCCCCCTCACTGCTAACAACTGTTCATCAGGAAACACCTCACTAATGACAATGGGGTTAGAGCATTGGTCACTAATCGAGAAAAGTGGGCAGCCACTTGGTTTTCTGTTCCCTTTCAATCTCTCACCTCCATATCAAATTCCTGAAGAAGCAAAACCCAACGAATCAACCTGGCCTTCGTATTCTTCTTCTCCAGGAGGTATTTAATTGCTGAATGGTCCATGTATACCACCACTTTTGTGCCCACCAAGTATGCTCGAAATTTATCAAATGCGTACACCAGCGCTAATAGTTCTTTTTCTGCGGTGGTGTTGTTTGCTTATTCCTGGTTCAAAGCCTTGTTGGCGTAGTATATAGAATGAAATACTCCATTCCGTCTCTGACCCAACACTGCCCCACGGCTACATCACTAGCATCGCACATTAACTCAAATGGTTCCTTCCAATCGGGGTTAATGATGATAGGAGCTATGGTTAATAGATGCTTGATTTCCACAAATTTCGTCATATAAGCTTCATCAAAATAGAATGATACGTCTTGTTCTAACAACTTGCTCATAGGTTTTGTTATTAACAAAAAGTCTTTTATGAACCGCTAGTAAAGACCTGCTTGTCCAAGAAAACTCTTGACGCTCTTGACTGATGTTGGTGTTGGTAGCTTATCAATCACCTCAACTTTGGCTTTATCTACTTTTATGCCCGACCTGCAAATTCTGTGCCCCAACACAATGCCCCCACAAACCATGAAATGACATTTTTCCCAATTTAGCACCAAATTTGTCTCTTCACATTTGTTCAGGATTTGTTCCAAATTCGCCAAACATTGATCATATGACTCTCCAAACACTAAGAAATCATCCATGAACACCTCCAAACTCATCTCAATCATGTCAGAGAATATAGCCATCATACACCGTTGAAAAGTTGCAGGAGCATTGCATAATCCAAAAGGCATCCTCCTGATAAGTGTTCAATTCGGCATATTTTCCCATCATTTTCTTATATATTTTAATGCCATTTTGGAATAATTTTAGCCCATTGGTACTTAATTAGTATTAATTCTTATCAACAGGGCATTAGAGAGACTCAAGAATAAAAAAGAACAAATTCTACATCATTTGAGGTGAAAAAGGAAGCAATTAGACAAAACTGCAGCAGTCATAAAAGAGCAGCAAAGATCATAAATTTATTACATGATCAACAGGACTCTAAATCAAATCTCCACCATTCTGATTGAAGAGAAACAAGTAAGGAACACTCAGTTAAAATATTAAGTCAATCTGACAAGAATTGGGGATCCGATCGAGTGCTTGATGAAGACTGCGCGGTGTAAAATGCAGCTATATGGGTTGTTATACATCCCGTACACGGGCACGTATAGAGGGACCTGAAACCCATACGGGCTGCTATACAACCTGTATAAAGCTAGCAACCTATACGGGCTGTTATGCAGCCCGTATAGGTTGCTCGTATGGACCATTTTCTGGGCCCGATTTTTACTTAATTTTCACATGGTTTGGCCCCACACGAACCCTAAAGAGAAGACCCCTATAAATGCCAATGTTTTAGGGTTAATGAGGCCATCTCTTGGTCTTTGGCCACCTCTTTGGCCACTTGGAGATCTAGGGTTTGGTCTTGAGCCACATTGAAGATCTTTGGAAGACCTCGACGGCTAGGGCTTGAAGGAAGAACATCTTGGAAGGCACCAATTATCCGAAGGAGGGGAGATCTGTTGGAGATTCGCCACTGGAGCATCGTGGAGATTAGAGGGAAGTTTTTATTGTTTATTTATATGTCTTTACTTTGTTATTCCTTGGATATATGTTCCTCTTCTATGGGGAACTAAATTATTAAGTACTTGGGTATGATGAACCCTTAGATTATGCATTAATTTGATGTTGATATTTATGTTTTGATTGATTAGATGTGTGCTTAAATTTCTATTGGATGTTTGTATTGATTGTGATCTTTCTACATTGCGGGATGCCCTGAGAGATTACTTGGGTGCGATATAAGGGCTAGAGCTAGCACCTCCTTGTATTAGGAACATGCTCCATTAGAGAGGGTTGTGAGTAAGTCGAGGGATTCGGGTGCTAGAAGGAGAGCGACTCTTTAATATGATTCAATCCCACAATCCTTCCAAGATATAGGTTCTCTTGAGCTTAAGACAATCCTAGGAGATTAGTTATCAAATAACCTCAAGAGAGGGGTTGGATATAATTTAGGAACCCTTGGCACAAACATCATCAATCATCAACATAGTCATCTTCATTTATCTTTTAGAATATAATCCAAGGGGGATTCATTGCCCGAGTACCCTCCATCTATGATTGATTGTCCCGATTTCACCAAATTTTTATTAAAAGCCGACCCTTACCTTTTCTTAGTTTAGTATTTAGATTAGGACAATACCCAATATTTGTTTAGACTTGATAATAGATGGATAGTTTGTATTAGTATCTCTTGGTCCTTGTGGGTTCGACATCCGACTTTTCATAGTCCACTTTATTACTTGATCACGACCCGTGCACTTGCGGATTCATCTCATCAAGTTTTTGGTGCCGTTACCGGGGACCAAGATTACTAGGAACTCTAGAAGTTTATTACTTTAATCATTAGTTTTAGGTTTTTACTTTTCTTTGATTTATATAAAAAGAATATATATATATATATATATATATATATATATATATATATATATATATATATATTTGACTTGTTCTTTTGTGATCTCTTCTGTGCAAGGTATAATGTTTCGTATAATGTCAGATTTAGAAGCTGCGATTGATGCACTTGCAGAAAGGGTCGACAAGCTTTTAAGTGACCAAACAGTACAAAGAATCCCATGCAACAATGTTCACGATCTATATTGGGAGGGATAACCAAACTATCCAAGTGATCAATATGAAACTCAATGGATCTATCCCTAACAAGGGTTTCCTCCTTTCCCCCCACATCAAGAGTAGTGGCATGAGTTTCCTCCAAGTTCTACCCATTGGGGAGGACAACCAAGCTATTCAAGCTATCAACAACAATGGGGATGTCCTCCACAAGGGCTTAATTCATATTCACCACCTTCAAAGCAATGGCTAGACTACCCTTCGATTTTTCAGCACACATCGGAGCCACAAGAAGAATTCTCTACAGCTTTTGAGGAACTTTTGCTAAAGTCTATACCGAGCATGAAGGCCATAAATGCAAGCTTCCAAGCCTCTTATCAAAAGCTTACGGACCAGGTGGATGAAGCTCTGATAAAATCCTTTAACAAACAAAGGAGTTATGAACAAGTAGTAGAAATTCCACCTGGCAACATCCCTACAAAAGAAGAAGAAGAGGCAAAAGAGTGGTCAGATTTTCCACTATTACAAGAGGGAGTCTCCGCATTTATGGAGGAGTTGGCAAAATTTACACTGCAAATAGAAGTTGAATTTGAAGCTGTTGGTGCCGCAATTTCTAATATGGAAGCCTCTCTTCACAAGCTTGAAAAACACATTGGAGAACCTCTTCAAATGAATTCTTATGAAAAAGAGGTGGATGAATATTTTGGTATAGACAAGGATGAAGAGGTAGAAAGGGCATGACCAAAAACATTTGAAGAAATCCTCTACCTCGAAGATGACCTACACATCAAGCATAGAGGAAACATATCCGGGATAACAAAAGAAGCGAGGAGGATGATTCAATCCAACGATCCGCCCAAGCCAAGATTGAACAATTCCCGACCCAAATTATTCCCATGGAGGCCTAAAGGTAACTGTATTAAAACCTCTATCACAACACAACCCTTATAGGTATGTTTTTCATTTTCCTAGGAGTAGCTATGCAAGTTGCAGTTGGGAAGAATACACCCTTTTCAAGCCCCCATGAGGTAACATCATGGTACGTCAAGCTAGTGACGTAAAACAAGTGCTTCTTGGGAGGCAACCCAAGGTTCTTACGAAAAATTTCTTATTTTCGCATCTTAGTTGGTTTTAGTTTGTTTTAGTTTGTTCAATAAAGTGATGGTGCTCTTGAGCTCTCTTAGCCCCTTGAAGTCTCGCAGGATTTAGAGCATGGACATATTGGCCGTCAAGAATATCCACCCCGATGTCAATTCAAACTTGGAATCATCATCAATGAATCGAAGAAGTTTCAGTTTGCCTTTCTCCTTATTTTATTGCATATTATATACTTTTCATGCTTCACTATGTACATTGAGGACAATGTACGATTCTAAGTGTGGAGATTTGTAGCTACCTATCCTTGTATAGAGTTATTGCAAATTTCTAAGTGTGGAGATAGGTAGCTAATAGACTCTTGGAATTCATTGCAAATCTTTTTATACAAGAGCATTTTTGGCATGCACCGATGATGGTATTGTTAGAAAATGTATTGATTCACTTTATTCGTAGTACACCATCTTAGTACCCAAAATTTTTTGAATTCTCCTATGACATACCATGGACATCTAGAGAAAATCTTTGTGAAATTCAAAATCTCTAGTGACAATAGGTAATCCATTGCCATATTTTGTTGACTTTAATTGCTAAGCATTACTCTCAATGGCTCCAAGAGGCTTCGTGGCACTAGTTGAGCTTCTAACCCTTCATAACTTAACCTAGTGGACAAGTAAGAGAAGAATAAAATAGCATGTACATAATAGTTTAGTTATTTGAGCAATAAAGACATGTTCTGCTACTTATTGAGATGAAGTAGTTTTGGGGTCTCGACCCTTAATCAGGGTGTTCCTCAATTCGAAAAGTCACTTCTAAGTATGAACACATCTAGGCAGAGTTGTAACCCTCTAAGTACCTAGGTTTTCTGGTGCCTAAACAAAATGTGCATCCTAAAGAAAAGAGGACCTGCACTCTACATTGATATTTAGCATGGGAAAGTCGGATCCATTAGAGATGCCCTACCCAAATAAATGAAAAAAAAATGTGTATATAAAATTTAAAGCTTCTCGAACTTGTTCACCATTTGCTCAATAGAGGGTCTGTTGTCTTAAAATTTAGGGCCTCAAGGATTTTCTAGAGTCCATTGAGGGTATGCTTGTCTTGCTAAGACTTTAGAACATGGCATGTGGAGTAAAGATGTTCATCTAGAGCCGCGATGAAACAGTACACAAGATCAATCTAGGTCCTGGTGTGGAAATGGGAGAACGCAAATTTTGATGGTGAACTTAGGATGGAGTAGAATCATTAATATTATGGCCGGAGGTTGAACACTTATAATTTCTTTTGTTTTAATTGTTTTGTTTGCATGCGGACAAGCAAACGTTTAAGTGTGGAGATATTTGATAAGTGTTCAATTGAGCATATTTTCCCATCATTTTCTTATATGTTTTAATTCCATTTTGGAATAATTTTAGCCCATTGGTACTTACTTAGTGTTAATTTTTATCTACAGGGCATTGGAGAGCATCAAAAATAAAAAGGAAGAAATTCTACATCATTTGAGGCGAAAAATGAAGCAATTAGACAAAACTGCCGCAGTCCTAAAATAGCAGCAAAGATCAGAAATTTATTACAAGATCTACAGGACTCTAAATCAAATCTATACGGTTCTGATTGAAGAGAAACAAGTTAGGAACACTCAGTTAAAATTTCAAGTCAATCCGACAATAATTGTGCATCCGATCGAGTGCTTGATGAAGACTGCGCTGTGCAAAATCCAGCTATATGGGCTGTTATACAGCCCGTACACGGGCACGTATAGAGGGACCTGAAAGCCATACGGGCTGTTATACAGCCTGTATAACCCAGCCAACAACCTATACGGGCTGTTATACAGCCTGTACACGGGCCTGTATGGACCATTTTCTGGGCCCGATTTTTACTCAATTTTCACATGGTTTGGCCCTACATGAACCTTAAAGAGAAGACCCCTATAAATACCAATGTTTTAGGGTTGAGGAGGCCATCTCTTGGCCTTTGGCCACCTCTTTGGCCACTTGGAGATCTAGGGTTTGGTCTTGAGCAACATTAAAGATCTTTGGAAGACCTCGACGGCTAGGGCTTGAAGGAAGAACATCTTGGAAGGCACCAATTATCCGAAGGAGGGGAGATCTGTTGGAGATTTGCCATTGGAGCATCATGGAGACTAGAGGGAAGTTTTTATTGTTTATTTATATGTCTTTACTTTGTTATTCCTTGGATATATGTTCCTCTTCTATGGGGAACTAAATTGTTAAGTACTTGGGTATGATGAACCCTTGGATTATGCATTAATTTGATGTTGATGTTTATGTTTTGATTGATTAGATGTATGCTTGAATTTTTGTTGGATGTTTTGTATTGATTGTGATCTTTCTACATTGCGGGATGCCTTGAGAGATTACTTGGGTGGGATACAAGGGCTAGAGCTAGTGCCTCCTTATATTAGGAACATGCTCCATTAGAGAGGGTTTTGAGTACGTCGAGGGATTTGGGTGCTAGAAGGAGAGCGACTCTTTAATATGATTCAATTCCACAATCCTTCCAAGATATAGGTTCTCTTGAGCTTAAGACAATCTTAGGAGATTAGTTATCCAATAACCTCAAGAGAGGGGTTGGATATAATTTAGGAACCCTTGGCACAAACATCATCAATCACCAACATAGTCATCTTCATTTATACTTTATAATATAATCCAAGGGGGATTCATTGCCCGAGTATCCTCCATCCATGATTGATTGCCCCAAGATTTCACCAAATCTTTAGTAAAAGCCGACCCTTACCTTTTCTTAGTTTAGTAGTTAGATTAGGATAATACCCAATATTTGTTTAGACTAGATAATAGATGGATAGTTTGTACTAGTATCTCTTGGTCCTTGTGGGTCCGATATCTGACTTTTCATAGTCTACTTTATTACTTGATCACGACCCGTGCACTTGCGGATTCATCTCATCACCTCCTGAACGCGAATGTCCCGTACGGGCAAGTAAATGTTGTCTTCTCTTGGTCCTCAGGTGCTATTGCAATTTGATTGTATCCTGAATACCCATCCAAGATGCAGTAGTAATCTTGCCCTGCCAATCAATCCAACATCTGATCAATGAACGGTAAAGGAAAATGATCCTTTCGTGTAGCCTTATTCAATTTCCGGTAGTCCATGCAGATTCTCAATCAAGTCACCATTCTCGGTGGTATGCTTTCATTTCCCTCATTTATGATTATTGTGATGCCTCCTTTCTTTGGTACACATTGTACCAGACTAATCCAAGCTCTGTCGGAAATAGGGTAAACAATTCTTGTATCCAACCATTTCATAATTTCCTTTTTCACCACTTCCTTCATAGCGGGATAAATAATTGAGCCTCCATTGGTGTTCTATTGTTGGCTTGGCTTCATCTTCCAATAGTATTTTTTGTATGCATATAGAGGGATTATTGCCCTTTATCTCATTGATTGACCATCCCAGTGCTCGTTTGTGTCTCCTCAGTACCCCGATAAGTTGGCACTCATTTTTGGAGGATAATGCGTTGGAGATGATGACAGGTAGTGTTTTTCCCTCACCAAGGAATATATACTTTAAGTGTCCTGGGAGGGGTTTCAAGTCTATTTGAGGTGGTACATCCCACGATGATTTTATTTCTTGGGGTAATCTACCTTCCCATCCCAATGTGTCACAGGTCTGACTGATTCTATGTGAGTGGTCCTCGGCTCTACTGAATCTTGTTCTTCCTCTGATTCATTGTCCCAATTCTCCAAGGTTACTAATTTCAACTATTCCATGGGATCTCGCGCATAGCACCATTCAATATTGTAGTCTAACTCCATGTCTTGCTCAACTATATCTGGTTCCTCATACGGTTGTGCCCTTATTGGCGCTTGGCTACTTGAACCTCCCACCTTTGCTTTCTTGTTTGCCCATGCACTTTCCACTATCTCTTGCACAAGCGAGATCACTTCAGTCACTCTCTTCTAAATTGTGTCCACAGCTAAAATATTCCTTGCCAACTGCTCTTGCTCGTCAACTGAGACTTCTTGTATAGCTGCCGATGGATTCGTTTTCCTGTTACCAACCTTGCTCATTGATTTCTATATTATCAAACAAGGTGAAAGCCTCATCCACTAACCTCGCTAATAGAGCTCCCTTGGTGCCATATCTACAAAGCTTCAGGCTTCTTCCTTTAGTCCGTGATAGAAATGCCGAAGTTGAACCCACTGCTAGAGACCATGTTTTGGGAAGTCCCTAAGTATCAACTTAAATCTCCCCCATGCTTCACAAATTGATTCAGACGCTACTGGTGTGAATGAAATGATATCAGCCCTCAACTTCATGATCTTCTTCAAAGTAAAATGCTTCTTACATAATGTCTTCCTTATAAGCTCCCAAGTAGTTGTCACCTTAGGTGACAATGATTGGTACCATTTCTTTGCTTCCCCCCTCAATGAAAACGGAAAAAGTCTTGCTCTTATTGTGCTAGTCAATTCCTTGACCGGCGTTATTGTGTCACTCAATTCTAGAAATGACCGAATATGCAAATATGGATCCTCACATGAGTTTCCTTCTAACTGCACTGATCCCCAGATGACATTGATAATATATGGCTAAATTTCCACCTCATCCACATACGCCTCCTCAGACTCACTTCCTCCAGTGTCTGGAGTTATTTCAGTAGGTTCTGGTTGTGCCTCTGAGAGCTCATATTACATTGTGCCCATCTTAAGCATAATGTGGAGATCTGCTCACAAACTACAAGGCAACCAAAAAGCATTAATTGAGTGTGCAATTGAGCTTAACCAACTACAAGGTACACAAGGAAAATAGATAATTCTAAGTATGCACACAACTACTAACAAATTTCACAAGCAATTAAAACAAAATATTCATTAGGCAAACACCACACACAAAAACTAAGCGAAACTAATCTACTTCTACTCCATTAGGTATAGGAAAACCTTTATCCCCGACTTTCCCGCAACTGGCGCTAAAACTTGTTGACCGCTTCAAGCAATGAGTGCAAGCACTCACGGTGCCGCATACACAAGCTATTAATGCGGGTCGCAAGTAGTAAAACTAGTAAGTACTGGGTCGAATTCCTCAGAGAACGGATACTAGGTTTCCTAACTTGGTGTATTAAATGCTAGAGATGATTGGTTGTGTATTAATTGAAGTTGTGGTTAAGACTCGAGTGGACTGAGTGAATTACGAAGGTCACAAGGGGAAAACTCTCAATTAGAAGGCTCTAGGGTTGTATAGTGTTGATAGACTTGTAAAGGTTTTATCCCTAGCTTGCTAAGATATCAAAGTTGTGGATTAGGGTTTACAATGGTAGAGATTACACTTATGTCTCCACTACAACCTACATGACTTTTAATTCTAAGGTGCATACTCTCACTCCCATATGTCTATGGGGATGTTAAGAAGCATTCTAGCGCTTAACCTCTACCACTACCGCGGGAATGCCAACACTTATACCTAAGTGAGAGGCACTTGCGATGTCACTCCATCAAAGCTATGTTTCTACACTTCCCTCAAGCTTATATAACTATGTGCTATAGGATTAAGATAATTGTTACCTTTCACCAAAAAATAATTAGCATAGTAGCTTCATAAGCACATCCACAATCATGATATCAAAGCAAAGCCAATGATAATCATAAACTCAAGTCATAACATCCATGCAACCCTAGAAAGGATGTTTTAAGCTTTGTCATTACAAAAAGATAAATCTAAAACAATGGTATCAAACACATAAACATCCATGCCTAAGCTAAAGAGAGTTCAATAAACATCAAAGATTAAAGTATAAAGATTCCCCTATGAATGAGTGTTCCTCAACCTGTAATATTGGGAGAAGCGCCCGATCAATGCTCCAGCAAGAAAGCCGCCTACCAAGACAAAAAGATAATAACCCCTAACATATTAGTCCTCTATTTATAGTTCCCACTGGACACCTCGATGTCCCGAAAGCGTACATCACATGTTATGCCCTTCCTTTTATATCATCGCGGATGTAGTATTATGAACATGCGATGTAACTTGATCTCCCATCGCTAGGTTGTATGAATTTCACGACGCCCACGGCACATCGCGGATGTTACTCTCAATCTAGAGAATCCACAAAGATTTTTTCCCCGAACATCGCGATCTTAATTAATCTCCTCAAACCGTGTGCTTTGTCCTAAATTCACATCGCTGATGTCATACACGATATCGCGATGATAGCCACTATGACGCTTCATTTCACCTATTGCATAAAAACTTCTACTCATTTTAGTATCAATTAACCTCAAACAAGTGTAAATCACAATTAAAGCACTTGAGACAAATTTAATGTGGCCTAGTAAATGCATTTTAGGAACAAGATAACACAATATTTATCCGATGATAAGCATTTTGGTCCTAAATCATTGATTAACCTTTACTAAAATACCTCTCTTCCGAGAGCTATCACACCCCCAAACTTGCATTATTGCTTGTCCTCAGGCAATAAACAATAAAAATTCATAACATAATAATTCAAGTTGGCAATTCAATCAGGGTTTGTTTCGATGCCCATGGAATAGATACAATAATCGACAATCTATATCAGACTAGTCAAACAAGAATCATCAACAATAGAGAATAATCACATGTGCTTTGGAGTTTCAATAAGATAATGGCTTGGGCTTAGTGAAAAATCCAAAGATAGATGCATGCTAGAGGGAGTAGACTTAACATCATAGAACTCCCTAGCTAGGTTTCGCTACTCTCAACTAGTGGACGTCCTTATTTCCGAGGCAAGTTATTGCCCACATCTTACTGTGTTCCTTTTATTCTTTCTATTGCCCATACCCTATTTTATTTTATTTTATTATATTATACTCTTGTTCCTTTTATCAACTAGCGGCGCAAGAGTATTATATAGCAAAAATGTATAAGGCACCTCTTTTGAATCATACTCGTTTACTATGGTGGTTTTAATAACTTACTAAGCATTCTTAGCGTGTATCATACGAAATTTTAGAGTTTATTATTAGCACTCCAAACGTGTATGAGAAATCTTTTTATCATTCAGGATACACACGTTTACACAGAAACACCGAGAAAATACACACTTTAGCCTTATAATAAGCCTATTTTTAAGGATAATACAAGCTTCAATCCAAAACTCCAAATAATAATTGCTACATCTGTCCAAACATTAACACTACAATGATACATGGCTCATCAATATTTTAAGCCGTTGCATCCTTGATCATACACGCTTCCTCTGAAAATTAATAATACACGCTACATCCACATAATTTTTTGGTTGTAGCATTTAACACAACATTTTTCGGTGTGATCTTCCTGTAGGCGGTGCACCATAATAGGTGAGGCATCTGTATGGTGGTGCGACTTACAATGCGTACGGTATAATCACATTGCTTAATAACCATGTTCCTTTAAGGTCTGCTTCAGTTCATTGTTCGCCACATATCACTTGCAACCATGTTCCTATTCTTCATCCTCCTCCTTCTTCCATATTGTGACTGTGAAATATAAAACACAATGAAGGCAAAATAGCTATCATCTTGCAAATGCTCTCCCCAAGAAGTTTTAATCGAGATCTTCATCATCGTATGGCCGCAGCCCAAGAACACCGCTTCAACGATATGAAGAACTTAAGGCAATAGTAATTGAGTTTCCTATTCAATCATTTCGCTTTGTTTGGTTGTCTAATGGAGCTTTCAGCTATGGTAAACCGATTTCTAATCCAATAGTTGTAAACTCTTTCATGCATATGATAGTCGGATAGTTGGCCAAAAATTTTACATTGACAATAATGCACCCATCATTGTCTCCCTTCTTTGCACGTAATATCTTGGATTCCATAAAGAATCGTATGCGACATGTGGGAATCTAAGCGCGTAATTATATCCTCGGCCCGGTGAATATCTCATTGCCTCCTTCGTAGTGTTTCTGTGTAGTTATTTATAGTGAACATTGTTAACATTTGATTTATTGGCACGAGGAAGCTCTTCGGTTGGAAATGCTCTCTAGCATCCAAAGTCTAATGGGCAAAGCGAAGAGAGGTTTCCTACCTACCGGATATGTTGCGTGTATAATATTGTTAGAGCAAGGGAAACACGGAATTAGACTCCACGATTTCAACACCAAAGATCGCATGAAGGAAAAGTAGATGATTCCTCAGGCGATGTTGACTGCATAAGGTCATGTAGTTCCACCATCAAGCAGTTCCGACAACCTTTCGCAGAAATATTTCACGTAATAACATGGTTTACTAGTGAGAGATTTACGAAACGTAGACAATGGACTTTCGATCACCCACCTTGCAGCTTCCTCGCTACTTGGTGAGGACGGAACGCAAAGAACCTTATGTAGCTAGCAATGTAGATGGGATTTTGTGTAACACCCTAATCCCAATAGGGAGACGTGTCACACCAAATGTACCTCTGTGAGAACCCCGAGCCCAAGGTCACAAAACTGAAATAAAAATCATGGAATATACCGAGACAATAGAAATAAAACATAATAAGTCCGTACTCATCCCAAAAAGGTAGAGTCATATCTCGACATAAGATCTACGTGACTATACGCCTGGTCTAGTCTCCAAAAGTAAAAGATATAAATCTACAGAAAGTGGAATAAAATAAAATAAACAGCCTATGGGATGCCAGAGCCAACTACGCCATCACAAATTCTCACCGTGTCTAGCCTTTACCCTGACTTCTCCCGCTACCGCACAAGGTGGGTGAGAAAAGGGATTGTGCTACGTGAGCTCTCGAGAAATGTGACTTCATCACACGTCAAATAAGACTCCGCATCATCGAAAATATATATAACCATGTATATGGAAAATAAACTGTACTCATATACATGTAGAAAGACAGTAAAGCATGTAGTCTAAGTATTATCTTCCCAAACAGGAAGATCATCTAATGCAATGTCCGAAAAAACCCGGAAAGTCATCAGTCAAAAACATGCAGGTCTATGCCTCATGAGATGTCTAGATATGTGAGCGTCTGTCGATAAGAATGCAACTCAAGAGGGATCACTTGCTAAGATCTCGATAGATAGCCGTGAGGTATCCCCTAACTGGCCGCTTGTGAAGCCGTGGAGGTTTCCCCAACTGGTCTTCACTCGTGGTACCGAGCACCCCAAAGAGTTGGGAAAGGGTTTTAAGATAAATACATTTTGAAAGCAAGTTTTAATGCTAGAAATTCATTTTGAAAACAAGAAGAAAAAAGAAAACCTTTCCCCTACCTCTAGTATTATGTCGGGTCTCAAAATTTCAACGGAGCCAAGACTGCATAGCAAGGATCATCTAAAATGAAGGCAAATATCGATGCTCACGCCATGTATCTATCTCAATGATCTACAACCTAATCATATGCGTAAAACATCAATTCTACAATAGTCAGAAGAATCAAAATCATTCTCAAACCCGAGAATAAATCATAGCCATGAATATAAACTCGAAAACACGTATAAATCTCGATAAAACACAAGAATATACAAGAGGTCCACTCACCAAATCCTAAGCAAGCCAAGTCTGACTAGACCCTCCTCCAGTCCCCGACTCGCCCCCCCCTCTTCCCAGAAATATAACTATAACTAAATAAACGCCAATTCATAGTTCACAACCACAACACTTAATAACCATTCACCTCCAAACAACCGTGGGCCCAAGTCCTCATAATTTAAGGCCCAATACTCAAGAATGAAATACAACATCCATTAAATACTAACTCATTCTAGATATGAAATCAAATATTAAGGCCTATCTAAGAGCAACAAGTTCATCTCATAACCTTCTAAAAATCTCTTTCTACTAAACATTCTTGGGCCCATTACGATTGAGCCCATTTCAAAGTGATTTAAGGCCCTTAACAACACTTGATTGCTGTTATACTAAATAAGATTTCAAAGCATAAAAACAAAGAACAAACATTAATCAAGACATACCAACTTCTTAAAAGATTCATTTCAAACAAATACAGGTTCTAGGACTGTTCCTAAAAACCTCTTCCTAACAACTCTTAATTCTTGACTACCTCTCAAAACATTAAACTATACTTACAAATAAAGAACTTAAAATTAACAACAATACTAACAAGACCAACTGCAGCATCAAGAGTAACAACAACTCCAAAACATGCTAGTTGGAAACTCAAAACTCCATTAGACATTTCATCAAACAAAAGTTATAGGCCCTAACAAGACCATCCAATAACAACTTCTCTTTGATTCATTAAAACCAAATGTTTACAAACATTCTAAGACATCATCATCAACAAAGAATGGCAAGAACTACAAAGAACTACAACAACCAATCAACTAGAATTACAAAATTTATAACAACAATAACAAAATCTACAAACCACCTCAGCTTGTAAATCAACAACAACAACATTCACCACCTCCTTTCAACCGCCTGAAGCAACACCGAACGTAAGAACGAGGTCGCCTCGGTCCGAATCGATCATTGAGCTACACCGCCACCGGCCGAGCCGCAGATCGTGGTAAAATTGGGTTATCGGCCGACACCAAGGTACCAGTGGACCGTGGAGCTCAGCCAGGATAAATAAAGGAGATACAACAAGGGACTAGTGTGTGTACCCCAAAGTCAAGTGCAAAACCACTCTGGACAGAGGAAGAAGATGACCGAATTCAGAGAGAGAGAGAGAGAGTAAACCTCCTTCCCAAACAATGTTCTCCTTTCCTTTTAGCATGACTCATTTGGGAAGCTTCGGGCAACCATTCATGCCCCTTCACAAGCATGTCGACAAAGACACCCTTCTCATGCTACCACCAAATTTCGCTGACCCACCAACTCCAAATTCCCTCCTTCTCCAAAGCCTAAATGCTTCCGCCCTCTCTATTCCCCTTTGTCTCTCAATTTGAAATCCCACTTCTAGTCAGGCCCCACCTATAACCAATGGTCCTTAATCCTCAAAATCAGCCAAATAAAATGTTTAAATGTTACATGTCTCACCATTAGATATTAATCTAATAATTAACTGGGTTTAAAACCAAGGCTTGATTCCAAAGAATATCTATTCTTTCTTGCTAATTAACATCAAACTCCCATTAAAGTACTAACAAACTCCGGTATTTATTTAATATTTCTATATTATGTATCGGGAGAAACCGGGGTGTTACATTTTGAGTTGTGCTTTTTCAAATTTGTGGTGACATGTAATTCCATATGTAAGAACATACATGGTATGGGAAATTTATTTATCATTCTCGTTACATCCGTTTAAATGGAAATACAAATAAAATATACACTTTAGCTATATAATAAACATAACATTCATTATAATACGGGGTTTAGTCTAAAAGTCCAAATAATACACTCTACATCCATTCAAACCTTAATACTAAACCGAAACCGGGGGTGAGGCACAGATTAGTCTCGGATTTATTAATGGATGGGTTAGAACAGTGTAAACCAGTTAAGGGGACAGAGTAGAACTTATGTGTTTTGTATACCATCTATGTGTATGATATAGAAAAAAATGTGGACGACAATTTTTTGGAATCTAACTCGTTTACTAAAGTGGTTTTATTTGCTTACTAAAAGTTCTTAGCTTGTACCATACGAATTTTAGAGTTTATTAGTAGCCCCAAACGTGTATCAAAGGCACTTTCAATCGCTTAATATGGAGGATTGCTAACCAAGTTTTGGTATTAATCGTTTATTAATTAACCTTTATAGTTCATTATCGCACTAATCGCGGTACACCTTGCCTTGAGGCATAATTTTCCATGTGGCGGCTCTTCATAATGATGTTTCGCCTTGTCCTAGACCCTGTCTTGGAACCCAGTCACTTTGATGATACGAGTCATCTCGATGGAGTCATTGGAATGGTCGGAGTTGTACAAAATTGTCACATCACTTAGTAAAGTGGATCAAGCTTCCTTTCCTTTTAGTCAAGGTTCAAATGAATTCCACTATTAATCCCGCTTCTTCTTCTTCTTCTTCCTTGCTCTTCTTCTTCCTTATTGCTACCATGAAACAAGTAACACCATGGAGGCAAAGAAGCTTTCATGTGCCCTTTTTCTCCGTAGCAAGTTTTAACTGAAATATTTTGCATCGTGGCGTCGCAGCTGGGAAGCCCGCTCGACGATATGAGGAACCTTCCTCGCAAAGGTATACGAAGTTTTTTTCTTTTTGGTTTTGTAGTTTCCTCGCTTAGTGGAGTTTGAACTTATGGGCAACCGACGCCTAACTCAACAGCTTGTAAGACCTATAGCCTGGATATCCGGAAGTCGGATAGTTGGGAAAAATTATTTTGTTGACATTAATACCGCTGGTGTTTTTGGGATTTTGTCAATATTGAATTCCTTTAAAACTGCAAGGGGTGGGGAATTTGACAAATGAAGTTACCTTCTCGGCCCGGTGAGTATCTTCTTGTTTCTTGATAGTGTTTAGTCAGCAGCTTATTTATAGTAAACATTCTTAACTTTTGATTGCTATCAATTGATTGGCAAGAGGAAGCTCTTTGCATAGGAATGCCTCCTACATCCAACGCCTTGTGGATGCCGCTGGCGAAGGGCCACTACTAACCTCACTGGATATGTAGCAGTGGATAATGTTGTTTAAAAATAAGGAATCAAGGGACAAAATAATGAAATTGTTGACCAAATGCGGGTCAAGGTAAAGTTCATGATTCCTTGGGGGTTATGCAATGCAGAAGGTTCAGTAGTGCCACAATAAATCAGCTGCGGAAACTGGTCGCAGAATTCTTAAAGGTAGTATTTGTTTGGGTGTAGTTTCAAATAGGGGGATTTGGAGTTATAGTGTAATTGTAAATCCTTGTATTTGAAAATACAGGACAGCCAAATACAGTGTTCGGTTGGATGTAGTTTGGAGTGCTGGATTTGGAAAAAATGTGTTTGGTTTGATATATTTGGAGTGTTGAATTATGGAATCCTTGTATGTGGTCACTCATGGCGAGGTTAACCCACCTTTGGTGATTATTTGATTTTATTAATGATATAGCCCCTTTAACTATTTTCTAATTAATACATAATTAAATAACATACTCGTCTTATGTTATTATATAAAATAAAATACAATACAAAAATACATAGAAATGTATTTTTTTTAATATTATAATATATATATAAATATAATTCTAAATTCCCTAATATATATATATATATATATATATATATATATATATATATATATATATACGGGCCTAATATTTTGTTAAAAGCGTCCCATTACTTTTTCATTTGTTGTCGCTCATTTGTTTCATCAAGACAAGTGTTTGAGGAAATCTTATTTTATGGATGGAAAGAATATCGCGGGCCAGCAGCATGTCATTTTCATATAATTTGGGAATTCAGGTCTTCATCTTAACGGGTGAAAATTTATAGAAATCCTATCGGTTCAAAATTTTCCCCGTTAAGATGAAGCCCCTATAAGTTCCCAAATTGTATGAAAATTGACATGTTAGCTTATTTTTCGATGTTCTTTCCATCCATACGTTGGATTTTCTCAAAACACTGTGCAAGTGGGCCAAATAGGAGGCGACTGCAAATGAACAGTAATCCGGCCAACCTTACCTTATCATTCCCGTATATATATATATATATATATATATATATATATATATATATATATATATATATATTATGATTTTTTCCTCTTACCTGTAAAAACATGAGGTTCTATTCTGACTTCTGTCCATAATAGCATTGATTAATATCATCTCATATTTTCTTCCTCATTTGCTTGGTTAATGTTTCATGTATTGTAGATTCAACATTTCACACTTGTATATGCTGGCAATAATTCATTAACAATTTTAACTATTAGCAGAGAGTAATTCCAGTTAACCTGTAGAGAAGTTTTTGGGTGGTGACGTTTTAACTATTAGCAGAGAGCAATTCAACATTGACTATCAACTGTAGATTCAACATTTCACACTTGTATATGCTGACAATAAATTTTAACTATCAACAGAGAGCAATTCCATGAGTAATTTTAACTATCAGCAGAGAGCAATTCAATATTGAAAATTTGCATCAATAAAATGAAAAAAAAAACAACTTACCCAGGTAACCTACAAAATCATTGGTGGTGATGTTTGAAGGTGCATTACCATGAGAACAAACATACTCAAAATAGAGCATAATTATTAAAGAACCAAATAGACGACAATAGACCATGAGACTAAACAGACTCAAAACAAAGCATAAATTACTTCAAGCAAAGCAACCAAACATTTTGATAAATTGTGCTTTCAACAGAGTTCAAGTTGCCCCAAGTTTGTCATCATCGCAAATACGACATTCATTCTACTACTCGATATAAACATAATGACATGATTCAGAAGTTTGTGTCACAAGTCAACACAAAATACATAGGTAAATAATATGATTAAAACATCTATTCTTGAGTTGTTTCTAAGTAAGATGCGCTTCGAAAGATCTCCACCACAAATAATGAAGCCACCAAGCAAGATGAATCCATCTGGAATCAAAAAAAAAAAAAAAGTGATATGAAAATTATACCAAAGAAACCAAATTAAGTCATGTTTAAAGGTAAACCAATTTGGAATTATAAAATGCAAGTAAAAGTAGAATAACTATTAGAAGTTTGATCTTCTTACCCAACTCAAGTGAAGAACTCATTCAACCAAAGCTTGCGAAAGTCTTCACACATTGCAAAAAATGTGCTAGATTAAGTAACATCTTTCATCAAGAAACTCAGATAACCTCATAGCTTGTTTTGTGGAATAACCATATTGTGTTATCTTTATGCACGATCTTGGAAGCTCTTTACAAAGCTTAGTGATCGAATTGATCTAACTCGATTCAAATGTATCTCTGACGCTGATAGCTAATTCACGGTTGTATCATCGCTAAGCATTCAACCTCGAGCTTTGCCTTTTCCTTTCCTTCTTTGTGTTGGGCTTGTTGTTGTTGTTGGTTCGTAGATATCGGCTGGCTATTGTTCAAGGGGAGGTATTGACATATGCATTTGCCTCCCCAATAACATATCAAGAAAATTCTCAATTGAGGGCTTTCTTCCTCAGCGCAGTTGTCATCCTCGATTTGTGTACTCAATACGAAGTTCCAAACTGAACCGCATAACAACCACAAGCTTGATCATTGTCACATATAGCCTTGAGCGCATCATAATCCTCAATCGCTTTGTTCAAATATGGTTCATCTTGTGGATGGGATCAGAATTAAAAATTAATTGTAAACATTATCAATTAAAATCATAATGTACAAGAGAACAAATACCTTAATGTATTCCTTATACTCGGCTTGGCACTTCATGATGATCATTTTGAGTTGTGATCCCAACCCATGCCACTCATTTCCTTTAATTTTCTAACTCTTACCCATAATCGCCATATTGTCCTCAAAATGATTATTTACATTGGTCTCCAAGTATTGTCACTCAATGTTCCTCCTATGGCTTGAATTGCTTGTGGTTTGAAGCCTTGTCAACCTTTTAAACCCTCCTCAACTTTTGTTGCCATGAATCTCATAAAGCATCGGCTTTCACCGCTATCCATTGCTTTGTAGCCGATGCCCTTTATGTTGTTTTCATAACTAATGATTTTTGTGAGTCTTTCGATCCATTAAATCCATCAATGCTACAAAACTGAAAGAAAAGCAAGATCATAATTAGTTAACTGTCTTGAAATAGTAAGAACCATATTGAACATAGATTTAAGCAAGAATATTAACAATATAGGCCAAATAGCCAAACAGGAAAAGTTAAATTAGTTATGACTGCTAAATAGCCAAACAAGAAATACCTGAGTTATGACAGATTTTCAAAGAAATTAGCCAAACAACCCAAACAATGTACCTATGACAACCAAACAGGAAAAGTAAAGATTGTCAATTATGACTGCCAAACAGGAAATACCTGAGTTTGAAGGAGGGGAAACATCTTCAGCTATGGAAAATTAGTTGCACAACACATCAAATGAATTAAGGGAACAATAGAAGTTGCTTATACACATTTTTGTACCTCAAGAGTGCCATATATATATTAGAGTTGTACCATATAAGAAATGTTCTCTTTATAAATATACGTATAAGGTTAATTTTATGTTTACTATTCTCTTTGAACATTTTACTTTTGCTCAATATATTGGAAATAAAAAGCCTAAGCTTCTTCTTGGAATCTCGTAATTTTGGTATTTTTGCAGGTACCAAGAGAATCCAACACCCAACTTTTATGTTTAGTCTAGCCTATTTCCCTTATTTTTTTTTTGTATTTTTGCCAAACCAAATTATATGAGTTGGGCTTATGTCTAGAGTTTCCACAAAAAAAAAAAAAAAAAAAAAAAGACAGGGGAAAAAAGGGCCAGAATTAAATCAAAGTTGAATAAAAATACATAACCAAAAGCTTTAGACTCCTTCTACCTAAAACTTGAGAAGAATTATTTGAGGGCAAAATAATTTCGCAGTATCAAGCATCACAAACAAGTGATCTCAGATTTAAGTTTACACCATTGAACTAAAACATCTAATATACTCTTTTATGACTGGTTGTATAATATGAGAATTAATGAATGTCCTGTTATATATGAGTGAGGGATTAGAGGATGCATGTTAAATGTTTGATTAAATGCCTTAAAAGAGTTGCAGACTTTGAAAATAGTCTATAAACTTGTGTGACATTAATGGTTTCATTTTGTGTAAATAAACTATAAGAGGGTTCAGAGCCATGTAAGGTTGTGACTAGCCAGATCAGGGGTCCATTACTTGTTAACTCATAGCTTCCGAATGTCCTCATGCAGTGAAGTAATGTATATCTGTATATGAACCTTGCTATGACTTGAGGAACAAGATTAGAGGTGTTATTATGGGATTAATATAGTCTCTAGAAGGGAATAGAAATACTCATACTTTGTAAGTTATGTATAAGCTTGATTGTGTGTGTATGCATAGAAGCTAGGACTGTAGCTACCAAATAATCTTCTAACTTATTAGTCATATATGAATCCTAAAAATATATTCATGAAGGCCGGATCATGAGTATACCTCATGTTACAACAAGTCATAATCGATTCTAAGCCCTAATACCACCCTGTGTAAGTTTTGATTAGTTTATATAAGAAATCAGGGAAAAAAATATAGAGAAGGTATTAGTTTTATTATCAATAAAGCACAATTTTTTATTCAATGCATAATCAAGAAGAACACAAGCTTGAAATGTCACTATACAATAAGAACACAAAAGAAATGTCACTATACAACATGATTCTAATCATTTAAAAGTTATAAGGTCACCATACAAGATACAACACAAAAAGAAATGTCATCATACAACATGATTCTACTTTTTGGAATATAACAACTTGTTTGCCTACATCTCATAAGGTAACTTGTTCACGCCGAAAGCAACGCGACTCGCGTGCTTCTTCTCGTTGTTCCCTAGCAAAGTGGTTTGTTAAGACCATTGTGGTATCCAATCTTCCTCAACAGAATAAATTTATCTTCACCACCACTAAGTATGTAGTTATGTAAGATACAACATGCCAAAACAAGCTCGCCTATGTCATAAAAGGAAAAAATGCATCTAGATACAAGTACTTTAAAACGCCCTTCAAAGAACCAAATGCTCGCCAATGGAAGTATGTGCATGAATGTCGAGGTTAAAAGTTCCCTAGGGTTTGCAGTGTCCGTGAGGCGAACTCCATTAGGTGATACCGACCACCCTTGTAAGGAGTATAAAACAAGGTCTTGTGGCATATCCGGCATCAACCAAGTAATACTTTCCTAATTACTAGAGAAGAAAGAACTTATAGTAAGTTAAATTGTTACGTTTATCTTATTCCCTAATCTATTTCACGTAAATTAAAGAAGTTAGATACCTTCGGGGACTTTTAACACATTAGGTCTTTCAAGTGCATCACGGAGAACTAAAGAATCATGTGCCGATCCTTCCCGACTGGCAAGAACATAAGTAAACCGCGAATCAAAGTCTACAGCGGCGAGGACATTTTGTGTTGGGTAAGGATTTCTTCATCGAAATATTGCTGCTTCAGATGCTGGAACAGAGGCATGAATATGTGTTCCATCTAGAGCCCCAATGCAATCCTAACATAGGATATTATATGTTAGAATTAATCTTTAGAAAATACAATTATGTCATGCCTAATACAAAAATATCTTGAAGTAAGGATACAAAAGCATACCTCTAGAAGCTATATATGGATGTGTTTGTGTACTTTGTGGCCGCATCGTATTCATGTTAAGCATTCCCCCGACATTTAACAACACATGATTAAAGTCCCTACCAATGGTCTCACTGACTTCAAGAAATTGTAATGCTAATAATATGGTTATACCGATTATGCCCTACAAAGCAGTGCAAGAACATTAATAACTGTGCCTCCACGGTCATGTGTATTATATCGCGCAGTAGACCTTTTCCACGTAATATTGTGCATAAATTGAAAAAAAGTAGACTTGTTCATACGGACCATATTGATGCTGGTGGAGTTGTTCCCATCTATCAACCTAGACAAATATTTTTCTGTTATTACTAACCTTGCACGTGATGGTTCTCTACAAATTCTACGCCTTTTGTTTTGCAACAGTAGTAACACGGCGTAGGCCACAGTCAACATAGTTATTTGCAAGAGATATAGCTCCTCATCTTCATCAAATGATCCATCTAATATAGAATTAGTACAAAATAAGTAAATCGTGGAGTATAAAACAAGTATAAAAGCATGACATGGAAATTAATCTAACAAGTATAAATAAAACTCATTTCTCTCTAGTGAATCAAGCATTGATCATTAATTGCTTTTAAACATATATATAACAGTTGTAAATATAATTATATCATATTTTCTATCTATACTTGAGAAGTAACTTGAGAAGTAAATAAAAAATGGATGAAAAAATGAGGTAAGAATAAACTCACACCATGAGGTCCATATCGCTTTATTTTGTTTTGGGTTTTGCGTGTGCAAAAGTAGTTTCACCTACTGAAGACATATATGTTCATAGACAGTTATGTAGTCTTTACATTTTAATACCAAAAAATGTAAAAAGAAAGAGAGAAAAGAATATATATATATATATATATATATATATATATATATATATATATATACGGGCATGATACAATCAAAGGTGCCGTAACAATGTTCCCAGAAAGTCGCCTCCCATTTTGGCCTTTGGAGCATGTTTTATGATTTCAATTATATGGATGGAAAGAACATAGAAAAATAAGCTAGCATGTCAATCTTCATACGATTTGGGAACTTGTAGGGTCTTCATCTTAACGGGTGAAAATTTATAGAAATCCTACCGATTCATAATTTCACCCGTTAAGATGAAGACCCTACAAGTTCCCAAATTCTATGAAAATTGACATGCTAGTTATTTTTCAATGTTCTTTCCATCCATGTGGTTGGATTTCCTCAATACACTTTGCAAGTGGGTGAAATGGAGGCTAACGTGACTTGCACAAAGGATAAGGCTCTGTGATAGTATCAGCCCCGCATATATATATATCGTGATCTTGAAAAAACTTGGACATCTGCTAGTTTTGACAGCTAAACAAAAAATATATCAAATAATCTGATCAACATTACACAGATATGAACAACCCTGGCTAGGCTTACTAATTTGGTCATGTTTTGCTTGTTGCACTAAGGTGTTGCCTACTGTTTGCAAGATCTGGTCTATTATGTGCAAACTTCCTGAAGGGAACTCTGTAAACTTCATGTGTTAATGTTTTTATTTTGAAGGGAGATTAGTTATGGTTCCCAACTTTCCATCAACCTAATCTCTCTGAGTAGGACTTACTTTGCTTCAAATATCTCTAGAATTTAAAATATTTAATACTGCTGGTAATTTTCCTTTAATGAGCATACAATATGTCGAGGTGGAATATAATTTTGTATTTTGTTTGTTTAATTCTGTCTGTTTCCTTTCTTGTTGATGGTTTCAAGATAGTGTTGATGCAAGGATTGTGATTGTTGGTTTATCAAGACATGGAGTCAGAAAATTCATAATCAGTTAGTATATATAGTGTTTATAACTTCTTTTATTTGGTGATAAACAGATGAAGGGTGCTCCTTTATGAAAATCATTCTAAAGTTTGAATTTTGTATTTCCTTTTATATCAAAAGCATACTCTTACTCTTTAAGCTAATGTCAGTGGAACAAATTAACATTTGGCTATATATCTATGGTTGTGTTTAAAAACCCTCTTGTTGAAGCTCTAGTTTGGCCTATGATACAACTCTTCAAATCTTCTTGTTTGACGACTCAAGACCGAACTGTGCCAAATGACTTTCTCAAGAAATAAAAAGCCCCTATCCTCTAGAATCACTGTGATCTTCAACAATATTACCTATTAATATGTAATATTACAAATTGATAGGATGTCTAATGTTTTATTCCATGTATTACCTATAAACTCTAATAATTTGATAAGAAAGAACTTTTTGAAATAATAACAATAAAAAATTTAATTAATGGATCAAAGAAGAGCAATCTTTCAATCTTTGGGTTTGAGGACTTTGAACATTTTAAATCATGCTATTTCGATTTCCATAACCCATAAAAAGAAATCAATTAACCAATTAACAAAAAGGAACCTTGGGTTGAAGACTTTGAATCTCCACAAGCTATAAAAATAGAGGTGAAGAAGAGACTCGATCTCCCGTGAATCAAAGATGTAAGAAGTGACTCCCCGATCTACGAGATCCGGGACAAAATAAGAAGAGTAAATATGAGGAAAAAATTGAAACATTTTGAGAGTAAAACTCAATGCATCTACAAAATTCACTTTTTGCCGATTATTTCCTAGATCGCCAAGCCACTAGATCTCTCACACGGGTCATGGGGCACGGGATTGTTGGTGAAGTTAAGTTCGGGATCGACAAATGTAGGTTTAGGGATCGCTAGCAACGCTCGTGGAGAAGAAGCCGCTGGCTACGGTTTGGTGGCTTCAATCACGAGCTTAACACCGCTTCCTCTCACTCACGGCCAGGACTCAAATCCCTCACGTGGTAGCACATGAGGAAGTTTCAACTCCTGTATTTCGTTTTACGCCCATTTTGGGCGTAAAACGAAATACCGGACTTTTTAAAACTTGTGTATTTGATAAGGTATGGGCCTTTCAAATACAACCAAACAAACAGAGGATTTGGGAAGTTGCTATTGTAAGACCGAATACAGCCAAACAAACCCCACCTAATAGTATAATGTGGCCGGTGAGCCGATTTACAGAACGGAGAGATTTTGTCGGGGACCACACACCATGTGGGTTCCTCGCTACTGATGTGCAACATGATTTGTGGCTAGGTGTGGACTCATTTGAGAGGATCTTCTATAGCCAACAATGTTAATGGGATTACGAAGTTCCGCTTTTGTTCTTAGGTCTCAAGGACATGTAATTTCATATGTAAGAAACATGCATCAATAAGAATTTTCTTATCATTCTATATAATACATGCTTCATTCGAAAGTAATACACCATAACACTACTAACATACATGCTTAAGCCAGAAAATAAGCGCTAACATTTGTATAGTACAAGCTTCGCCTGGAAAGCACTCCAGATAATACAAGTCGCATTCGCTCAAAAGGAAACACTAGTATAATAAATACGTATGTTTGAGCCCCAACTATCGTGAAAAATATAAGATTCATGAACCATTATTAAAATACATGTACCATCGTTAAAATGCATGCATCGCCATCATTAATATTTATGCAACTGATAATACATGATTAAATCAATAACTAATAATAATGTAAAAAAATAAAGATGTTTGAGCATCATTAATATCTGTGGTCCCCGAACCATCATTAATGTGTGTGAGTCCCAAACCGTCATTGTAACATGTGAGTCCCGAACCGTCATCAAAAATAATGTGGGTGTTCCAAGTTGTCATCACAAATAATGGGGGAGTCCTGAACCATCGTCGAATTTTGGTAGTGGGTACAAAGAATATACAAGTACGCATTACATGATGCACAGAGAGAGAGAGAGAGAGAGAGTACACAACCTTCTCACCCCCACAATCACCAACGATTTTTGATCCAATACAACCCACACCATGGTTCTCAAGAGTGTTGTTCATGGATAGTATAATTGGTGGTGAAGAGGGAGCACAATTGGTGCCGGAATACATTCTGCTCAAAGACATGTACCCAACAGCTTGTACTCTCAAATGACTCTTACCCACGAAGTTGTAATTCCCTACAGACACCACTATGATAGCAAGCTTGGCCGTAATGCATTTGTTCAGAGACACGTACACCACTCTAGTCGAAACGTGTATTATTGACGTGTATCAGTTTATATAACACACTAAAGCATTTATTATGTATATTTTCATTGTTTATTATCCATCAAAAATCATTTATTATACATACACTTTCTGTTTTCTGTTCACTCAGTCCGCTATGACACTGTTGCATGTTTTTCTATTATGCCCAACCTCATGACACCGACTGCAATGAAGTTGTCTAATGTCAAATCCCTACAACTCAATCCTTCTCTGTCTAGGGCGGCTGGCACTTTTCTTCGTTAAAGGTGGACACATGCAAAGCTTCCGTGAGGCGTTGATGGGTCTGTCATGATCAGTAATTGGAAAGATCACCTCCTCGTATGTTGCTCTGTATACCGCTATAGTAAAGAGTTATCAACATAACGATACTTACTTGCGTCTTTTTACATAATTACTGCACAAGCGTGTTTGCATGGGAGACGATAGACTGCCCAACGACGGCATGAACATGTTCTGATTGCTAAGTTGATAGAATTATTATGATTGTCCAACAGTTCAAACTGTTCCCCATCTGAACTATACACTCTCAAATATCTGCTTTCTTCTACTATTTCTTCAATCTTCTTGTGTATCTCAGGGCAAAGATAACCTTCCCACATCTTGCAATTCTCTCCGCGGTGATATATCATATTCATGATCTTATGCCTAAAACACACAAAACAGATGCTTAGCCAGTTATAATAGACGATTACGCCCTTGAAATAGGCAAAAACTCCAAACAATAAACGCATAAGGTGGCGCTAATACACTTTTAGGCAATATAAATAAATGATTAAACCTGGCCTAATACATGCTTAAGCGACATACATAAATGTTTAGGCATAAAAAATAAACATCGACGAAGTAAAAATATATGGTAAACTCTAGACAATGAACGAATCATCATTTAAATAAGTGAAAACCACCATACCTTATGGAGTCCACCATGTTTGTCATTGGTAGGTGGCGGGCCTCCTTTATCTATGCGTTGAATGCCTCCGCCACATTGGAGTACATCTGACCACATCATAACCCCCTGAATAAGTAAGTACACCAGTGCTCCATGTCGGACTTGTGAAATAGCCAATCAGAGGTTCTGTGGTGATGCCGCCTGACCTCATCAATAGAATCTGTACTCCTTTTCTCGTGCGTGCATATGCAACCTTAGGCAAAAGGCTCCAACACTCGCCCTTCAGAGTCTCTTGTAAGAGAAACATTCACCTTTAGGAAGTTTGCATGTAGATGTCGCAAGTAATAGGCATGGGAGTACGATGGGAAAACTCTAGCAATGGCATTTATAAGACCCTTCGATTGGTCCAATATGAATGTAAGGATCTTCTCATAAGGTTTATCGTTGTCATACAATGCGTCACCTCGTTTTGAAATAAAAAAAAAGTCCAATTATCGTCTAACTCATTTTCAACGATGGCAAAATCTAAGTGGAAGAATCCTTTGTTGCCATCTTTACCAGTTGCACCCAATAACGTGCCACCATACTTTCCCAATAGATGAGTCCCATCTAGGAATAATAGGGGTCTGCACCCCCTCTTAAAACCATTGAGAGCGGCTTGAAAATAAAAGAACCCTCGCTTGAACCTTTCACCTTCTTTTTCCAAAAGCACAACACTATGTGGATTGGTTTCGGTCACCTTATCCACATACCATACCAAAAGATAATAACTTGTATTGTCACTTCCGTGGATCTTTTCATGCATGAGCTCTTTACCCAACCAAGCCTACTTGTATCGCAAGTGAACTCCTTGATCGCGTAATATGTCCTTCTGTATGTCCACAACACTATAGAATGGCTAATCTCCGAAGTTTCTTAATCACATTTTTGCCGAATCCACTTCTTACAAAACCTTGATTGGTTGACTTCCCTATCCCCCCTCCACATGTATGCGGGGCTCTTATCGTTTTGACCTTGAATGTTTGAAGGGTGCCTTCTCTCGATGCATGGACACGCCAATTATAATCATCCGCTGTACATTCAACGATGACTCCTTGCTTATCATTCTTAATGAATCGATAGTTGAAATTACGCCGAATGGCAAAGGCCCGAAAGATTCCCCTCGGCGGTCTGGCTTTCTCAAATCTCGTCTCACCATGTCGATCACCACCGACTCTAACTCCGAAAGTGTTCTCGTTGCTTTAGGTTTATTTCTTTCCTCATTGTGATGCCAGTTGTTGAGAGGGAACACCACAGAGAACCGAGTAATACAAAGAAACAAAGTCTTCAATCGCTGAAAAATAAACTCTTTACTAAAAATAGTAAATGCTACAACCACAAAATACCCTCTTATGGCGGAAACTAGACATTTCCAAGCTGCTTAATAAGTGATGACTCACTAAAAACTACACAATTAGGGACGGATAATAAGTTTAAAAAGACAAATTCTAAGCAAAACTATCCGGCCTAACAAGACTTTAATAAGCTTTAAAGATCACAAAAATACACGCTTTATGGGCAAATGCTGTTTAAACTATCTACTTCACCCATACTTTAATAAGTTTAAAGATCACTTAAAAATACATGCTTAGGGGCAAATACTAAGTTTAAACTATCCGCCTAAATCCATACTTTAATAAGTTTAAAGATCATGATAAATACATGATAAGGGGCAAATACTAATAGAAACTTCAAAACATTAATGAAGAAAAATGAGGAAAGCTACTTTAAAATACACAAAAGACAAATCACAAGGTGTCCTTTATTACGGGGCATCAGATGATTCAGCCCTGTCCTCCGATGTCGCAGAATTCCTATCCTTAATGGCCATGTCCACCACCATCCTGTTGAATATATAATACAGGCTGCACATCCGCAAGAAATCCCTATCTAAGTCAACAGAATATACAGTCTTGTGAATGTCTGGGATGACATACTTCACTCTCACACGTGAAGGTTCGAGGCTACAATGGTTGCAAATATCATGCATCACAGACTGCCATGAGGACAATATGGTAAATTAATTCACATGGTCTTCTTCTTTTTACCTTGCAACAGCAAAGATGGTCTCCATTGGCGAAGGGTGGTGAAGATGTACAGTCAAAGCTCAAAGTGAAGGAAAGAAACGAGATGCAAGATGATGAGCAGAATAAGCTCTCACTAGAAAGCTACCTTCATGTTGGATGAGTAAACTCGATACACAAGCAAGCCATGGGTATGGCAGGCGTAACAACGATGTGATTGGGCTGGACTTTCCCGCCAAAATAATGCATAGAAAGAGACGCACATAGAGAGGCATTCATGTCATTTTTCAAAACAAACCTAATAGCTGCCTGATAGGAGGGACTTGATGGGAACAATTTTAAAAAGGATGGTCTTACAAGGGAGTTGGAAAATCATAGGGGCTGACTAGGAAATTGAAACTATGCCCGAGACCGTACTGTAATTTTCCCATCAAGAAATGGTATGGAAGTAAATATTATATTATATTCAAATATAATAAACTTTAGAAGTCCAAAATGCATGCTCGAAGATTGAAAGATTAGTCAAAGAATAGTCAAACTTTACTTTTCGTATGACCTAAACATACAGACATGTCATATTTATATATACGGTTAATTACGGATACCTTGTTTACAAGTAAAAAAAAATCAAAAAAACCTTTAAATTTTTAATAAATATAAAACCAACCATAATTTTTGAAAACTTTCTAATTAACTCTAATTTCACTTTTCCTCCAAGTATTTTATACTTTGATGGTAGACTAATGCAAGCACCACGCCTCCGCACGCAAGCACCCGTTGATAAAATAATAAAACTCAGTAAGTAGTGAGGTTGATTTCCACAAAGAGTGATGTGAAGGTCAATTGATCAGGAGCATCCTAAGGTATTCGGAATCTTCAATGATTGATTCAGCTAAGTTTAAACTAAACTAACCTAATACCTAGAAAATCAATGAAATGACGAAGACTTCGGGGAAAACAATCAGATATAAGAATCAAGGGTTGTATGATGTTGGACATAATCAGGATTTTCTCTCTTGATTGGTGATGAATAACAACTATAGGGTAAGGGCTATTTAGTTGCCTGCTAGGTAACTACATACACACACGGGCGCAAACAATACTTTCTTATTGTGAAGGAGCATGTCTAACCACTGCCACCTATCACTTGGAGTGATACACTAGCATTCCTAGACTAAACCTTGACCATGGATGATCCATAGTGTATTTCTACATCAGAGTAAATGCCAGTCTGTTATACCATCCATCCACTTTGCGATGCACGGTTCTCATACACTAACATTAACATCCAATTAAGTACAATAATCAATCATTGCCTTATGGTCCAATGATACTCATCGTTGGTGTTGTCTTCCGGTCCAACGACTACATAAGAACTATGTCACAAGCACACTCTACATAGCTATTAATCCCCAACAAGAGGTAACATAGATTTTCATATTCAAATCGTCATACAATCCTAGAATTAAATGTTCTAGCCGAATAACATGATGTTCATAGTCAAATACTTAAGAGATTCAATTAAAACAAGATTCATGTTCACAATAAGAGCTACAAATCAACAAAGATAAGAGAGGATACGGATCTTAGCCCTTATTGGTTGTTCCCCATCTTTAAGATGGCTTGAGGACCTCCGGATCTTCGGTTGCAAAAGAAAAGATTCTACGTAGCTCTTCTCGCCTAGATCACCTCTAAGCCGAAGTCGCTACTCTCAAAACTAATAAGCATTCAATTGATCATATTTTTATACCTATTTCATGTACACTTTGTATATGATTTGGAATAGTTTTGGCTCACATACTTAATTTGTGTTAACTTTATTTACAGTGGTGACGGAAGGCCTTAAGCATCAAAAAGGAAGCAATTCGACATCATTTGAGGCTTAAAAGGAAAACTATCAACTCACTATCATACCAATAGGTGGGGGCACGCTTGAACGCCTTTTCCTCCGGAGCATTCATGGGAAATTGCTAAGGTTGCTTGGAAAAGGTAATCATTTGGAGATTACGAAAAGACAAATAACAATACAATCAGGTGCAAAACTATTCATATCACATAGAGGATTACAAAAGTGGTACAAAAAGAGAAGAGGTACGCAGAAATCAAGGGCCTGAATTAGAAGTAAGGGAGAGATGAACTCGGGAAGGTTGCTAGTTACAGGGTCGTGCGTGGCAATATGGATGCGATGGGTTGTGCCGGACCCAAAGAGGTCTCACCAAATTTGAAACTCAAGGCCCCACTCCAATGAGGAAATTCTCTAGGCTAATAGTGGGGAGCTCATCAAACCCTCAAAGGTCTCAATCGGCCACTAGGGTTGCCTTTACCTTTAGCGCCATTCGACTCACGAAGTTGGAGAAGTTAGATAGGCAAGGGCCTCCCAATACTCTAGGGTGGTAAAGTTAAGATCCGTGTTATTGTGGGAAACTCCTTGAAGGATCTTGTAGTTGTACGCTTACACTAGACAAACCTCCCGACGTAGCCGGTCTTGGAACTACATAGAAGCATAGAAATTGGCTATCACTTGAGTCAGCTTATTTCCTTCTCTTTCACATCTTCAAAGCTCTCCGAGCTCGTGTAGTTACCCATGGATATCTTGACATCCACCCTAACAAAATGCAAATGGTAATAGTTTGCAAAATGTACCTATGGAAAGGTTTTCCAGATAGTCCTCTGATCAACGATACCTCTCTAAAGGATCATCACAAGCAAGCTTGAATGCCAACTCGACTACACTCCTGCATCATCCGCTTCTATTTCTCGAAAGCAAACAAGAGCTAAGTAAAGACTTGTCACCTCTCCCATGAGAATAACCTTCTCATCATTCAACTCTCTCAACTTGGAACATAAGTCGCGACACCAGCCTCCTTGAGGTTCTCGCTCCTCTTCCTCTCAAAGGTTAGGTCATCTTCCACCTTCTTCAAAGTAGCTAAATAATCCTCAAGATTACCTTCTCCAAAAAGCTTCACAAATAAAAGCTCTCCATCAAGAGGCCAAACCGCATGGTTAAGATAAATGTAATAATGATAAAAAAGGGGATAACGGAAGGACAAATAAGGATAGATTAACTGCATTACCTCCGGCCATAGCTAGAGCCAATCCTGAGGCCAACTCTTCTACAAGAGAGTCGCCTAGCTCAGCACAAATCAATCTAGAGTGATCGCTTTAAGGACCTCGGTTAATGCAATGGTATTCCTAAAGGATGACTTAGCCTAAGAGTCTCCCATATCATAAGGCTAAGGATTATCCTTTCTCACAGGAGGAGCGTCCTCAGGAAGATAGCTCAAAGAGGGAAGATCGGGGGCCATCATCCCGGAAGGCTGACTGGGAGGAGAAGGAGACCAAAGTGGTATTCTCGGTGTCATGTGGACCTTAGGGGACAAATTCTTTGTAGCACCACCTCCTAAGTCTCCCACGGAATAGGGACAAGCCAATAGTCAAAGGTTTCTCCCGAGGGTGAGAAGAGGTAGATGTTGAAGTAAAGTAACTCGATGCTTCTTATGTGACTCGGGGTTTGCCTTCGGCCGACCCTCTATCCTTCTTCAAAGTGGGACGAGTATGGCTTCATAGCTGTAGGCCTTCAGGTCTTGAATCATCTTATGTTGGTGATCCATCTCGATCCTCTACACAAGTAAGAATGAGAAATCGTGCATTAAATTCCAAGATAATTCCTCATACTTTATAACTACTCTGGAAGGCACCCTACCTGCCCACTCAAATAAACTCGACACTAATAGGGTTGGATAGAGCCTACTTTCAAGTACACGAACTTTCGTGAGGGATGGGGAAAAGACTTCCATACCTTTCCCGAGAAGTAAAAGAGGCTACTAAAGAGACCACTCTCTCTCTCTCTCTCGTAATCGTGAGGCATGAAGGAATGCGAGAATGAAAGCGAGAGCCCTTCCACTTGCTATCCTATTTATGGAATAAAAAGTGGAATGGCATAGTCGACTTCATTTAAAAGGTACTCAGAGAAACTAACTCGTCCCAAGTCAGATTATTCTCTTGGGCAACTTGATCCTACTCGGCGAAGCCAAATTGTCACAAGGCCGGGTTTAACTCTTAGGTCGAAACCGGAATAACTAGGTTGTCCGAGTCAAACTATCGAGCAATATACAAGCTGAGGAAGGTGCGTCCTCAAGTCGGATCATGCCACCTAACAGTGACTTGACTTCTTAGGTCGTCATAAGTTGAAGACTCACCAACCTAACAAGTCGAGGAGGGGAGGTGACTGAAAACTTGAGTGCAAGCACTCAAGCCCCCGCACGTAAGTGTACGTGGTCTTAAGTAATAAAACCATTGAATACCGGGTCAAATTCCTCAAGGAACAGAGGTTAGGTTTCTTAACTTATGTCTCAGTAGTTGTGGTGTTTGTATATGAAGTTGTGAAGGTTATAATCAAGTATCAAATGAGTTATGTAGGAACGAAGGTTTCAGAGGGGAAGACTATCGATTAATGATCTAGGGGTTGTATGGTGTTAATTGACTTGTTAAGATCTTCTCCTTGGTTTGCTAGGGTTATCAAAGTTGTGGATATGGGTGTGTCAAGGGTAGAGATTTGCACTTAGCTACACCGGGTGCATCATACAAGACATAATTTCTAATGTTCATGCTCTAATGTCTATATTCATATTGGTAATTTTGAAGCATTATGGGGCTACTCTCTACCAATACCATGAATATGTCTCTACTTATGTCTAAGTTGGAGAACAAATCGGTATCATTCCGGCCCACCTTATTACTTCTACTCTACTTTCAAGCCTAAATTTCTATGAGTCTGTTTAAGATACTTGTCGCCTTCACCAACAAGGATAAACAAGAGAGATTCAAAGGCACATCCACACACATAATAACAATGCAAAACCAAGGATAATATAGAATTCAAATCAAAATATCCATACAACCCTAGAAAGGGTTTTCAAGCTACCATTGGAAAAGAGGAATCAAAAAGCAATGGAGTCCATCACATAAACATCCATAATCAAGCTTAAAAGAGAGTTCTAAAACATAAAAGATGCAAATCTAAAGTTTCCTCTCATAAATGTGCGATCTCTAGCTCCAAGATGCCGGAAGAAGCCCTCCGTGTCAATGCTTCAGCCGCAAGTACCGCCACTCCAGATCAAAGATAAGATACCCTTTGAATTCAAATTCTACTTTTATATCCTCGCCATCCTATACATCGCTGAAATGTCGGAAAGTGACATCACAATGTTCAACTTACTTTGAGAATCCCCAAAATCGAGACATCGTGGACGCCCTAAAGGAACATCGCTTATCCGAAGTTTTCACCGCAAAAGGGCTCACAATTCATGATTAACATCATGATGTCCAAAAAGTACATCGCAATGTTGCTCTCCAGCTTCAGCCTTCGCTATAGATCCTCACATCTCGATGTCAAAAGGAACATCCCTCTATCGATTTCTCAAAAAATAGGGCGCCATGTCCGTGAATCAACATCGTGGATGTTCAAAAGCTACATCGCAATGTTGACCTTTGTGCCGCTTCAATTCAATTGCACA
The DNA here is from genome assembly GCA_026586065.1 of Dioscorea zingiberensis. Classification (NCBI taxonomy): domain Eukaryota; kingdom Viridiplantae; phylum Streptophyta; class Magnoliopsida; order Dioscoreales; family Dioscoreaceae; genus Dioscorea; species Dioscorea zingiberensis. The sequence goes on along the minus strand of JAGGNH010000106.1, from coordinate 22,844 downwards.
AAAACATCACTTGTTTTAGCATTTATCGATTACAAACAGGTGTAAATCACTATTAAAGCATACAAGACAACTCTTATGGTCAAGTGGTATATTTTAGAGCCAGAACAACAAGTATTCGTTCAATAATGGACTTTTTGACTCTAAATACCTTAACAAACATCTACTAAAATAGCTCTTTTCTAAGAGCTATCAGGGGGAGCAAGTGTTATGGGGAAAATCTCATCACAAATCACACACGTGGCAAGATCCTAGCGGCTGAGAACTTGGAATTAGTAACCTTTTAATTGAATAACAATGGACTAAGCCTCTAAAAGACCTCAAGGGGAACTTCGGACAAGCTTCTCAAAGGTGCTAGAAGGACCCATCCTCGCTGGTACTGGGTTGGCGCTTAGTTGTCGCCCAAGCAAAGGCTTACTTGGCATCCAAGTCGCCTCCAACTGTCCAACCGCTGTGGTGAAGGTAGAAAAGGGGCGAATAAGAGAGGGTTGGGGGCTTCCTCCTGGCCGCATCTTCTTCTAGACTAGAACCACCCAAAGGACTCCAACTCTTAAAGCTCTCTCTCTCTCTCTCTCTCTCTCTCTCTCTCTCTCTCTCCCCTATCTCACACTTCCATCATTCTTTGATCCAATTTCCTTTGCGAATTCTTTCAAGAGTGATCTTTGATCTCTCACACCTGCTTTGTGTTCCCATTTGGTTTAATTGATCATTGGAGAGTTTGGGGATAGCTCCCAAACTCTCCCTTGTAGGTCGTGCTCAACGCTGGACTTCGACAGTAGAATGAGTTCTTCTCCATCAAATTTACTAGTTGATCGAGATCGGCTCTGATCCCGAGGAGGAGCCATTCCACGCATCAAGATATATATAATTAAAGTAAACTACAAAAATTATGTTGTTTAATTAATTGTCAAGACCTACTTGAGTTTGTGATTCATTTGGGCTAGAAACTTTTGTCCATTCATTTCTACAAAAATTATGAAGCATAAATTATTCATGTATATTTGTTACTATACATTGGCTGAGATTTGGAAACATTGATATCATGTGACAACTATAATAAATCAAAACTTTGCACATGTTTGTCAAAACCAAAAATTGAAGAAATAAGAAAGAGATGAACTATGTGATTTAACAATACACCAATCCGCCATTAATTATCTCTAATTATCTCTGAGCTTTGAGATGAAAGGAAGACATTGTTTTCCATTATTGGATATATAACTTAATGAATGTGTATATATTCCCCATGAATAATTCATCAAATGTAATTTCTAAATCAACACGGAGTGACAAGAAAAAAATATTGATTACAAGAATAGCATACGCGGAGAGATAATTATCGTAATAATCTCACAGATAAACATAGACTTAATTTAATGAAATCTTTATTTAATAGCCCTAATGCTTGTTATTGATCAATAAAAGAAATTTTAATTTAACAACCATAATAAAATCTTAGAACTTGGAAAGCAACTTCTTCACATATGGTAGAATGGCTGATTGGTTTTTTTGGTTGCCAAATACACATCATATTCCTATTCCAAACATCACTTAAAACATGGGAAATGTAATCCTCTAATGCTTCCATTGAAACAAGTCTTGTTAATCTACAAACAATTCATGGGGTAAATTTTTTTGGGGGTCACTTCAAACTATGTAATGGATTTCATTTTAGTTACCAAACTTCAATTTGTTTCAAAACAAGAAATTAAACTTCTATATGTATTCAGCAAGGGCCACCCAAGGGATTCCTACCATTTATTGACGTAAGTAATCGGAGAAGCTACCGATATAAGCATCATCTTCCCTCATTCCCTTTGCCGATGAAGCTTGATCCTCTTTTAGCCGGGTAGTCACTGTGAATAATTTGGAGCATAGGTTGAGCATTCCCTGTGCTTTCAAGAACTCCACGCTTGTTAGTACGTAGAGAAGGTGCCCTTCCCCGCATCTCTCGCTTCCTCCTAAGATTCCTCTTCTCGAATCGATCTTTGCAAAGAAACCCAGTGCTTACATGAGATCAATACAAGCTCAATAGATATAATAATACAAGACGTGGTTCTCCAAGTAGAATAGAGATTGGAAAATTGAGAACCAATTCCGTAAGCTTCAGATCGATTGAAAGCAAACCAATTTAATTCCACATCCATAAAAATAAAAAAGATAAAAATGATTTTAAAAAAAGGATTCAAATTACCGATAAAACAAGGAGTTTGGAGATGAAGGGCGCTTGTTAGGGTTTGTTCTCTCTCGTTCCCCGGAGAAGGATACAAAGAAGCCTTCGATGACCAAAGATGGAGGATTTCCATCAAATAAATCATGAATTTCATCTGAGAAGACGCAAGAAAAGGCGCTTTGCTAAAAGTGAGGAAAATGATGCCGATGTAGAGCCGGTGATATGGCTTCTCCGCAACACTACATCAATTTATGGGCACCGAATCCCTCAAAGGACCGTCATGGAACACAATTGAAGTTCAAAGGATCGCTTTTGAAACAAATTGAAGTTTGGTAACTAAAATGAAATCCATACATAGTTTAGTGACCCCCCAAAAAAATTCTACCCAACAATTCACAAATCTCTAAATAACCAGGCAAATGCAATTGAAAACACCTTCAAATTGGATGAAATGAAGCGAAGAGAAGCACCTACAATGGCACCAAAGCTCTGGGACTTCTTGGAATGCAAGAAGATTTTGAAGCTCCTTTTTTAGCCGATCTGGGGGTAGTGAAGCAAGGGTCAAGACTTCTCTGAAGCAAGAGACACCCGATTGTTGAGAGAGAGAGATCAGGAAGACACGTAGGCACGGAGTAGCCAGGATGGAGCCACAAATGTTGATTGTTGTGAGAGAGAGAGAGAGAGAGAGAGAGAGAGATATCAGGGTGCAACGAAAGGTCTTCATGCGTTTTAGAATTTTTCTTTTTTTCTTTGTCCCTTAAAATAAAATTTCTATGGAATCCGAGGATTCCATAGAAATTTTATAACAATAAAAATTTTACCAAATAATTCCCCATAATATTTTTTATCAGAAAATAACAAATTCCATAGGAATGTACTGGATTCCTATGGAATTTTTGGCAAACCAAATACACCCTTAGTCTTCTTCCTATAAGTCATATTGAGCAAGTATTTTCTTGATATTATTGTTTGTGTAGTTTTCAAGATGTTAACTTGAAACAATGCAAAGATGCCTCAATGTATTCCCTGCAGGTGCCTTTCACTACTATCGCGACTCGCATTCGACATGTGCCATCGAGGTTTATAGCTCGCATGCGCAAAGACGGGCGTGAGTTTCAAGAGAAGAAGGTGGATCGGAAATAAGGAAGGAGGTGGAGGCCATGGTGACAAAGCAAGTGTAAAAATACGGGTACCATTGAAGGGTCATTAATGACAACAAAGTCCACCCCCAAATCCACCGAAACGGGAGTCCCTCGCATGTGGGTTCTCCTATGTTGAAGCTCTCGAGGGGATGGGAGACAAATTTCAACAATTTGGACCTCATGATGACATACAAACCATCAAAAATGAGCTCTAACAAAGAGGAATGGACATAAGTACACTTCAAACGTTGTGAGAGACACAATGCTGATGAGCGCCCGAGGAGGAAAAAGACAAGTGTTGTAGTTGTAACGTGACACTCCCTACCAACAATAAAGACCCACTGGACCCATGCCGGTGTAGGGGCAGTGCTTGTGTCCCTAGCCACCAAGCAGACGAGAGGTGGTGAACCAAGACATGTCATCTCTATGGAAGAATAGGTCACAAAGGATTGCACTGTATAAGAGAGTTGTTGAAAGCTCACAGAAAAAAGAAGGAGAGAATATCAGAAGAATCTGAGCGAGGCCAAGATAGGCAAAGAAAAAAGGTGAAGTGGGTTTTACATCCATGTGACCACACAGACTCACCAAAGAAGAAGAATACATTGTGGCCGCCAAAAGATCAAAATGTGCAAATATATCTCACTATCACCGGATACCGAAAGAGGATCATATAGCAAATAAGGTGCTCAAATGGTCTCAATTTGTGACAATAAATGAGACCATAGATGGGATTATGGATGGGAACGCCTCATAATGGCTCTAAAAGTGGTGCTTGGTGAATTGGAGTCAAGCTCTAATCAATTACGAGATGGGTGATTTTATAGTTGCTCCTCCCTCACTAGAGAGGTTTGATAGCGAGTGTCATTAGGTTCTAATCAAGGGTCTTCCGCCTTCTCTTAGAACTAAGACACCGGCTTCCTATCTCTTGAAGCAAATTGGGAAGATAATTTTCACAATGAAGGGGAGTTCCCTTTGCCGACGCATGTGAGAACTGGTCCATTCAGTCCGTAAAAGGAAAGAGGCTTCGAAGCTACTATCAAGGAAAGCATAGACAACCAAAGCATTCCCTTCATGGTGGAGATAGAAAAGGGATGGCTAGAACGCCTTGGAGCGAGGAGAAGAAGATAATTGAGTCCGCCGAAAACTCGTTTCCGTGAGGCCATATCAGTGATGTGAAAAGGAGCACTAGTAGAGCCCCAAATGAAGGGAAAAAACAGCCACAAACATGAGAGAAGAGGGAAGGAAAAGTTGTAGTCGTGGACCTGAGCCATCATTAGAGAGACCCTAGCTAAGATCGCTGGATCGATTCTCAATCAAGGAAGAAGGGCACCAAACCTAGGACAACAGGGACCGATCAAGCACTTCCTACATTCCAACGATCACAATAGTAACCCGGATGGAGCATCGAGGGTAAGTAAACCCTGCTCTGGCATGTTAATGATCTTGCTACTAGCCCGTGATGGAGCAAGGTACGACGGAGCCAACCACTTTTCTCTCCCTCAGAGGTGGTAGCGAGGTGATAAGACTGCTAATAGAGCAACTTACTCCCACGTCGATGGGACACATGCCATGAAAGATAGAGCTGAGGTGGAAGCGGGAGAGCACGATACATGGAAAATCATATTATCGCCTTTGAGCACACCGAGTGGCGTGGGGACGACGAGCGCAAGCAGTTTAAGGTGGCGAAATCACCAAGCACTAAATCGTAATCTCATCGAGACATCTTACATCGCAATAGGCCCTGTGAGAAGTGCACACAACTCACACCCACACTTATGCTAACGGCCAAGACTAACCAACTAGACACACCCACAGAAAATGAAGGTAGGACCCTCAAAGACAAATGAGAGGCTCTGATTAGAACCTAATACTTATGCGCATACAACCACAAGTGCACAGTGTCATATCAAGTAATAAAGTGACTATAAGAGCTCTGACATGCCCGTAACCTACGCGAGACCGAGAAATACTAGTGCTAACTAATTGTCTAATATCTAGTCTTAACTCGAAATTGGTTGGTCATGTGTTGGATCTAAAATACTAAAACTAAGAAAACCTAAAAATTGGATAACACTAATTACAGGATTGAATCTTATGTAAATCAATCATATGAAGGGGGTATTCGGGCAATGAATCTCCCTCGGGTTTTCCTAAAGATAGACAAGGGATATTAATGTTAATAGTTGCAATAGTTTCGACCAAGGATTCCTATTGTGCTTTCTACCTCCCTATCTCGAGGCTTAATTACTAACTTAGTACCTTCACCGATGATGTTCTAGGGAATCTACTTCTTCAAGGATTATGGGAACAAGGCATATGAAAGAGTCAGCCTTCTTAGTGACCAATCTCTCAAGCAGACCTACAATCCTCTTTATTGAGGGTATTCTAATCTCAAGAGGCACTAGCTCTAGCCCTCATTTGAATCCTATTGAATCTCCTCGGTTGTCACAACGTGAGAAATTCAATCAATAAAGTATTCTCAATAGATCTCAAAACAAAACCAACTAAATAAACATTAATATCTAATATCAAAGCAAAACATTAACCCGAAGGTCATCATGCCTAAATACCTACATATTTGTTCCCAATGAAAGGGGGAACTCAAATCCAATACAATAAGATGAGGAAACATAAAAATAAACACAAATAAACCCCCCTCCAATGTTCCCTCCACCGATTGCGGTGTGTATGGATTGATGAAGACTCTCTCTTCAAGCCCTACCTATCTCCCAAGAGGATCCCTTCAAACCCTTGCCATCAATGAACTCCAAGATCTGCAAGTAGGCCCAAAAGGTGGCAAAAGGCCAAGAGATGTCTCCAAAACCCTAAAACCTTAGTATTTATAGGGTTTGCAATAATAGAGAAGTATATGACACGTGGTGGGTCTATGTTGGTCAAATCCAAGCTAAAAAATCATGAAAATCGGGCCCAAATACTCGCTAAGGGCGCTGCAAAGGGTCAAGACGGGTATATGCACTTTGGTTGAAATTACTACAGCCTACTATATGGGGCAATGCGGGTGCGCGTAGGGTGCGCATAGTAAACAGTAATTCTTGTTTTCATTATAGCTACAGTGCATCCTGAAATTACTGTAGCTGCAGTGTTTTCAGACGCGTAGCTTGCCCATGTGCCTCTCTGGAGGGTCCAAAAATTTTTGTTTCGACTCCAAATATTCGGGGAACTTTTTCATAATGTATGGGAGCATTCATAGGTCCTTCAGAGCTCTCTAAAATTGACGCTTTGAGCCTTGAAACAGCTTCAAAATTCTTCTTTCTCCCGAGATACCTCCATTATGTCCTCAAATAGCCTTAATTGACACTGAATTGCTTTCTTTTTGCTCTTGAGGCCTTCCAACGCCCTGTAAGTGAAAATTATATTGGCCCAAAAAACCCCGATAACATTCAAATCAGCTCTGTATTGAATTTGGCCCATCAAAGAGGTCCATTAATGCTAGCTTATGAAGGAATTAAAGGCCTAGTAAGCCAGTTTAACCACATGCCCCTAATGATCATCTAAGTCACCAAAATTATCATATTAACAATTAGATTAGGGGGACATAATCTAGATAAAAAGGGTAGAAAACATGGAAACAACAATAAGAACAAAACTTAGGCGATTGATGAGGCTTAAACATTAATTTGAGTAAAATGTCCCTTAGATTCATTAGGGGATCTTTGAATCTGGTAATTAATGCGGAGTGGGAGGTATTATCAAAAAAAGAGGAACAAACAAACACAGGAAATAACAAGAATACCCCCAAGGGTAAGAGATACCCAAGTTGAGAAAACAATAGTTGCATTCCCCACCAAGGCCAAGAGATAAGCCTAGGCAAGTAAAGCAAGGGACACCAACCACATGCCAACCAGGAAATAACCAAGGAGACATCGATCACTAAAAGGCAAATTGACCAAATTGACCCACAAGGTACAAACTCTATCCTTTTTACTGTCCCCTGACTTTTTTTGATTGGCCTGACAGGGAAATAATCTTGGCCGCCTAAACGGTGGGAGTGGACCTAGAGCATACAGGGGATGATCTGACTACATATCTTTTCCACGTATCAAATTTAGAAGCAGCGCGCAAAACAGTAATCCAAAGGGCACCCAAGGGGAGTAGCTAAGTCCCTTAAGAAAGGACACGCAGTAAGGATCAAAATTAGTAAATTAATGAAGATCATCTCTTGGAACGTAAGGGGATTAGGAAAGTGGAAAAAATGGTTCCTCAGAAGAGACTACCGACATCTCCACAAAGCTGGATGCCTTCCGCCTACTGTGAAACCAAACTCCAAATGATAGGTGGAAAGATAACCAACTTTTCATGAAATAAAGCAACAGAATCGGCCAAGAAGATAACTCTCTTTAAGTAAGCAATTGAGGAAATGGAACAAGAACAATAATAAAACTCCATCGATGAAAAAAGAACAACTACTAGGAAATATGGAAGCTTTAGACATTCTATAAGAAACAAAAAGACCTCCTACTGTGAGGAATCACTAGAGTATTTAGTATCCTAGGAGGGCATATGAAGACATCTTCATAATGGAAGAAGAGCAATGGAGACAATGCCCGTAATTATATAGTTAAGAGAAGGGGCAACAACACTAAATTCTTCCACATCATGGCAAAACCAAAGAAGATGTAGAAATTGGATACATAAAATAGAACATCGTGATCACTCTTACCACCGAGGAGGAGATATCAACTTATAAATCGCCACTCTTTAAAGAGCAACTCTGATAAGCACGGAGATACGCTTACTCTCTAAACTAGAGCCAAATATTTTTCTACAAACCCAACACATAAATCTGAACATTTGGAGGAATCATTCAACTAAGGAGAAATCAAACAAGCCATCAAGGAACTAAACCCTAAAAGGCCTCGCTGGCCAAGTGGCTTCCCCATGTCAATCTGTACTCAACAACAAGGGTAGGAATTTATGAAGCATGACATTTTGCAGCTTTTCACCGATTTCTATAACAGGTGCTTTCAGTTTGAAAGTCTAAACTGGGCACACATCCTCCTCATCCCCAAAACATAAACACTGGTAAAAATCAAAGGTTACCAGCCAATAAGTCTCATAAACTGCTTAATGAAATTCATCACAAAAGTGATGACAAATAGATTACAATCAGTGATCCATAAGCTTGTCCATTTAATCGCATACAAAATTTATCAAGGGACGATGTATCCAAGACAATATAATGGTTGAATAAGAATTAATTCACAAAATGAAAACCGCAAACCAAGATGGAGTCTTGCTCAAAGTCAACTTCAAGAAAGCATTCGACCGGTCGATTGGGATTTCCGATAGAGATGCTTTATGCACATGGGTTCACTACAAGTAGGTCTCATGGATTAGGGAAATACTCAAAACATCAAAATCAAAAATCCTCATTAATGGTACGCCCAAAGGGTATGTGGAGACACCAAGGGGCCTAAGGCAAGGAGAGATCCCCTATCTTCCTACTCTTCGCCATTGCGACCGGATGTCTCTCAATGAAATGAAACCATGCATAAACAGGGGCAAATATATTTAGGAGGAATTCAATACAGAGAAGGACCACTTGCAAAAGAAATAATATCTCTATAATATGCGGATGACCTACTTGTTCTCGGTACAGGAGAAGTGGGATACCTAAGAACACTGAAACTTATCTTCTATATCCACGAAGGGATATCTGGGCTCCACATCAGTTACCACAAAAGCTCACTCATGCCAATAAGGGCAAATGCATATTCACTAGAAACAATGGCAGGAATCCTCAACTATAAGATTGAAAGATTACCTTTCAAATACTTTGGGATCCCACTATCAGAGGCAAGGCCAAGAAAGGAGGACTGGCTACTACTCATCGATAAGGTCAAAAGAAGAATTGGGACCTAGAAAGCTAAGCAGCTCTCCAAGTGCGTGAGAATCACCACGATCATTACCCTCCTCCATAATTCCCAACTACTGGCCAACTATATACAAAATACCATAATGGGTCATAAACCGCATCAATACCTTATGATAAGACTTTCTATGGAGGAGGCTAGATCTAAAGAGTAAAACAGGCTAAATAGTATGCTAGAAGAGGCTCTATAGACCAAGAGAGCATAGTGGCTAGGGGATCATCGACCTACACTACTTTAATATAGTCATGAGTGAAATAGTGGTGGAGAATAATCAATGGAAAGATCAAAATTTGTAGCAAAATCATTCACCACAACTACTTCAAGAATTCCTCCCCCTACAAAAGCACCAAGGCACGAGCCACCTACTTTTTTGGAAAGGAATCACTCTACACCGGAGGACCTTTGAACTGGGCATCAAAGTTACTGCCTAGAAAGAGGATTCACCAACCTTTGAATGACAATGGATTGGAGGGCAAGCCCCCACTTTCACTCTATACCCATGTCTCAGAATTGATGTGGAGGGAGGGGATGAGATACCCAATCCAGGGCTTTTGGAAACTACCATGCCCCAAGAAGCATCAAATTATTTGCATGGCTCACCCGAGATAACAAATTACTTATTTTGACAACTTTGCAAAAAGACACCGGAAGGACACTCTGGACAATGTAAGTTATATGTGCAATGAGGCGGCAAAGAAGAACGACAACATAACACCTCCTCATCAACTCATAAACTCAAAAAGATGGGAGTACTATCGCTCGAGGCACTATTGTTTAAACCACCCCCAAATGATACAAGATCTATGAGGAGGTAATCATATGTGTAAAAAGCTTAAAAAAGAAGCTCAAGTTGGGTGGAACCTTGTGGTGATGTTCTGCACACCTAGAGCACTTTTACTGAAAGGAACTAAAAGACGCCCGTGGAAGACGGTTTTTAGTGGAATAACCAAGGATCAACTTTTTATTGTTGTCTCTGATTTGACGCAACTCATGCCTCCAAGAAGCCAAAGCTAGTGTCGATGGAATCCATCAAGCCAAGAGGAGTCCACTTTCACCAACAAGGTTCACCACCAAACGAGGATGAAGGCAATAACTTTAAAGACGGGTCCTAAGCAACATGTAACCCCAATTACGATTATGTACCTCTTTACTGTAATAAATAAACAAATGTGGTTTATCCACTTTTATCAACAACAAAAAAATTACTATGATAATTTACCTTTGTATAAATATGTAATTATTCATGTCTTGTATGTAATGCTTCATATTTTGTGTTGATTATGTATTCATTCTTATGTCAGAATTGCTTGTGTAGTAAGAATTGTTTGAATTGCTGATTGATTCGAATTGTATGTAATTGTTAATTGTTTGAGGTTTTAATGAAATTGTTCATTTGAAAGAGGAATAGTTTAGGAAATAGTAAAGTAAAAAAAAAATTAAATGAATTGATAGGTTTAAGAAAACAAATAAAACTGAGAGCTCTTTCTCTATTTGTTAAAAAATTGAGGGTTGTTTGTTTTTGTATTTTCGCCGGAAAGAGAAGTGGGCATCCAATGACATGTGTGAGGTCTCAAATTTAAAGAGGTATAGATAATGGATTGTGTTTATTTTCAGGATTCTGTATATACATATCCCTCAAAACAATATATTATAAACATAGAATTGTAAAGCACTGGTTGGCTAACAATCACACAATGCGTGAAGGGTGTTGTCTTCTTCCACCTGATCATGTTGTTGTTTTCGCCTGTATTACATTTGTATTTCTCATCTCACTACGAACCAAAAATCTAGGAACCTTCTTTGATATTCAATGAATGTAGTTTCAACACTATTATAAAATAAAAAAGAAAAAGAAAAACAATAGCAGACAACAGATGCAAGAGTTAACAATAACATTATGCCATTCACTATGTATGTACAATGGTATGCAATGAAGCCTTTTACACATTAATATAGATTTAATGTTACTTTGCCCTTTGTACCAAGTTCAAGTCTCAAGCCTTAACACATCGCTCCTATTTCCTGATCTATTTTCGCTATAAAACACGCCTACATCTGCTTCTATCAAACTAATATACACCAGACACAACAAGAATTTCATTGAAAAAGGTGAAGAAAAACAATGGAGAGCAACATTATGTAGAAATCACATGCTACAAATTCCAATCATGAAATGAACTCAAGGACTGGCACAATCCAAGTAGTCAGATTCTTTTCCTATTTGAACTGCTGGTACAAATGATAGTTATCATCTTCCAAAATCAAGATATTGTCTTGAAACCCTCTTGCCGTTTCAACTGCATAACTTAATTCGGCCTCAGCCTACATAATTAGAATCACAAATAAACAGGAAGTTTGCTGTCCAAATAGATCCCCTACTTCAAAGTTGTAATTTGTAAAGAAATAAACTGAATACTTCTTTCTGCAAATAATAACCAGAAAAAATATAAATGTAGCTAAAGTTGATACCTTCGCCATGCATAACTTTCAAGCAAGCTGGGCGGTACTGTTGCTGCGCCTCTGGAAAGTCTACCATGGATTGCACCCTTTGAGAAAGCCTCATCCAGAACTGCATCCACTTTTTGCTTGCGAAACTCCTTCGCTATGTCTTCATCATCATTCTCATCTATCGAGTCAGATTCAGCTCAAACCCTCTTAAACCAGCACCTTTCCTACGCCAACGCAAAATGGCCTTCTCTACAATACTAACTGTCCAAAGGACCTTCTTGTACTTCTTTCTCACCTGATGACCTCCTCACATGCCTACAACAGAAAATAACAAATATGAGATTAACAGTTGTAAGAGATTAATTTTTCCAGTATATCTTTGTTTTGATAAATATAGGATTTACAGGTCAAATATCCTATAGACATCTGTTTGACAACTTCCAAGTAGTTCATGTCTAAAATTGAAGGTCCTACTGCATTTCTTGAGTTCCCATTTCTCCACATAAGTAGTTCATGTGCTCTTACATGTTTCAGATGTAGTTAAGCAATCACAAGCATATCAAAAATGAGATAACCATATATTTGGGCAAACATAAGCTTTAAATACCTGTATCTTCACAACATTTTGACGTAAATTTAGGAAGTCCTTGCGCCCTTTCCAGCCTCGATACTTCTTTTGAATAGACAGAGCAGCTTTATCAAAGTTTTGATCACGGGCACTATGGAACGTCTTGTGAAACTTTGATGCAGCTGAAAGGCTATGTATTTCCTCTTGGGTCATGCCATATTCATCCTGACTTAAAGCCGCTTTCTGTTGTCTTTTCCTGAAAGAGTGAGCACGAAAAGCAGATTGTATATGCAGCAGCTTGAGCAGAATTTCTAATAGCTTCCAAAGTATCTTTAAGCGAAAGCTGAGCTTCTGTACCACCAATATTCATTTGAACACTTTTCTGGGGCATGCTCTTTACTGGTCTTTCTCCCCCAACTTCAGTGGACCCTTCAACAATTCCACTTTTTTCAAGAATGAGTGAAGAAAGATGACTTGTTAAGGCAACTTCTGAAAGGTATCCTGCAAGACCTTTGTGACCACAGGCAGCAGCAATAGCAGCTGGATTTTTTCCAGCTGGGTCTTGCGCAGTGGGATCTGTCACTGCTCCAGCTGATGCACCCGCAGTAAGCAGCGCAATCACCATTTTCTCTCTATATGACGGAATTTCATCAGAAATCATGACTATTTAATGATTCCACGCATACTTGAAAGAAAATTTTGTGCTATTTCTAGGTTTCTCAAGGTCTGAAAGCCTATTAACTGGTTTTCTTAACAGGGAGATTAATGTGAACAGAATAGAGAAAACATTACTTACCTTCCGCGCCAAGAGCCCAGTGAAGGGCGGTCCACCCATTCGTCACGAAAATTTATGCCAACACCAGAATTGAGGATTGGGTTTAAGGCCCATTCATATCCTGCAAACCAGAAATTATGTGAATAATGCCTTGTTCTTGTTTGACAGCAGACAATTTGCTTAAGCATTACTTTGCCATCTAGACAACAAACTAATGGTCCAACTTATCCTTTAAAAGTTCTTGCAGAATCAAATCCATGGTAGCTGGACTGATTTTCACCACTAAACAGGGGTGACTTATACAGCTCTGGTATGTCATCAGTTAGTTTAATGTATCTGAAAGGTTCAACTTCTGTACCAAGATCCACAATAGAGTTGCTGTACTACCAGAACTACATAATAACATATTTACAAATTTAACAAGTAAAATAAGTTCCTGAAAATCTTCTTCCTGAATCTGTCAGTTCTGAAGTGGCTTTGAGGTCTAAGGCACTTGGGTTTGGGCTTAAATTGAAAATCCTTTACTTCACTTGTAGAAGGTTCTCTATTGCCACATGTGATACACATGGTGACCTTCTCTGTTCTATGAAGAGGTGTGTAGCAGAGGAGAACACCTTCTTGAACAATTTCTGCAGGAACTTCAGTGTCACCAAACATAACTGCCCAAGAACACTCTGAAGGATTGCATAGAAAATCTCCTGTAATAATAACCTGCAGCATGTGTTCTGGTTGTCAACACTAAACTTTGAATTATGAATGTATCGACATCAAAGCAACTTCTCTATTAAATATAACATAAGAAAATTCTAATATCATGGAGGGAGCAGAAGAGTCTTTCTTTGTGAAATTTAACTTAAACAAAAATGAGAGGAAGACACTAACAAGAAGTCTGAACCAAAACAAATCAAACATTAATAATTTAGCATAGAAGTTCAAAGTATCAAAACAACAATAAGGAAAATGAAATAAGTCTCCAATAATATAAAGGAAAAGGAAACCTAAGGCATGGATTATGACAAATCAATGAAAAAAAGTATAAATGCAGTAGACCTATAAGCATATATCAGGAGATCAATGGAAACTTAACCATCTTGGTATCACTATATGTCCAATTAATTACGGTCATAATAGGACGCGGAGCAAACAAACTGATAATTGAATAAAGAGAGGACAACTTGTATAAAATGTTGCTTAAATGGAGCAAGGTAACTCCAGAAACACATGAAAACCTGGCCCTTCCCTTCCTCTGACAAATATAACTTCCCATTATTTATGCTTAGCAGTTTAGGAAGATAGATATTAACACCTCATTGAAACACCTTCAAAGAGAAAGCTATTCCTAGAAATGGTTCATTTGTTTGTGTATTATGTTCATCCTATTTGAGACATAGACTATGAACTTAAGTTCAAACATAATATAATAAAAAAAATTTAAAAAAATGCACAATAGACCTCTAGATAAGCATGAGTGATGAAATTTAGTTGGTATTCAATAAAGAACTCTGGAAAAAAAATGAAATAAACTATAAGATGATCATCAAGTTAAATGACGAAGAATTCTGCACATTGCGGCCATTATTTGACTAGTTCCATTAGTATATCCTATCCATGCTAACATCATGTTAGATATAGTTGCAAACTAGCATCAAAAAGTTAAACCCATCAACAAAATATCAAATTGACGAATGTAACTCTAGAGAGTACCTTGGTTCTCTCAGAGATAAATGCCCATTCTGGAGAGATTTCACGAATGCTAAACCTTTGTTTCTGTGCTACTGCCAAACTTGAATCTGCAACAAGCAGGTTTCCAAATTGACTTTGATCAAACCACATCTCTGAATTGTTTGGAGAATATGTGCTATGTTCAACAGCTGAAGTTATAGATCCTGCCCAATCAGTGCCGTTCTCTTTTAGGAGCATCATGCTGAACCCTGCTTCAGGATCAGTAGTTTCAGCAGTATAGTCTAAAGGTTTTTCAACTTCTGGAAGAGGTGAATCGGAGCCCAACAGAAACATTCTGGTTGCTGATAACTGTAAACTCAATTCTTCCTCAGAAATTTGCTGGCCATTAGTCAAATTTACTGCACTATCTCCTTCACCACCTAGCTGATCCCAAGGCAACATTTCTGATGGTTCATTCAATGCTATAGATGGTCTTTTCCGTTCTAAAGACAAAGGTGTATCCTGAAAAATAATATGGATCAGCACTTCTACACCTTTCATGAAAGAGGAAAACAATCTAAACAACAGGAAATGGCAGGTTTAAGAAAAGCAAAACAACATTTCCATCTAAACAAGAGATAGGGTTAATGTACATATAGTGCACCTACAATTAAAACTAAATAAACCAGAGAAGATCAACTTATATTTTGATGACAGGAAATATCATAAAGAAAGCCAACTCTGTGATCATGAAATATAAATACCACTGAGATAACAAGAACATCCACATCTGATTTTTGACTGAGGTAAAGCTATCTTAGCTATGAGCATCGGAAAAGAAATAAAAAAAAGAAGAAATGGAGGGAGAAAAAAAAACCTAAGCAATATCTTAGATCACTAAAAAATAAGGACATAATATAGTGAAACCCTCACATCTCCAGCATTTAAAGCCTGTTCCCATGCATATGCCCTACAGTTTATGGATTCACGAACACCACCAGAGGTAAATGAATTAATTCTTCCAGAAGCACCCATCACTGCTGAATTAGAACTTAGGTTCATCATATAGTTCCAAGACGGTTCTCTGCTATCAGTACTGTAAGCCGGACTTACTGATTGATTTAGTTGCTTCTCACTATCAGTGTCACCTGCAGGACATAAGGGTATTAAAAATGTATCAAACATTTGGAAGATAATCAATAGAATAGAAAAAACATATTTGTAGCATCCATAAACATACAAGCACAAAAAAGCAATTACAAAAGCATCTTAGCACAGAACATCACTTCCAATAACATAGCAAACATTAATTATTGACACTTAATGTTACTATCAAGCATAAACTATGGAAAACGCAATGAGAGGATTTTATCCAGTGTGTACAAGCATATTTAATTCCTTCAACGAGAAAAACTGCCTAGTGGTCCAACCCTTGCCCGGACCCGCACAATGCGGGAGCTTTAGAAGCCATTGCTACCCCTTTAGAAAAAACTGCCTAGCGCTTAGGTAAATAATCCTACCTTGGTAAGTATCTTCAAGTAACAAATGAAAATTAGGCTGATCTACAATTAGTCATATCAGTAAAAGAAAGAATGAAATGTATGAAGACTGAAAAGTTTTGAATCTGCAAAGATCAATAGAACAAATTACTACCTGCAAAATCAAGTGCATGGACGGCATTGTAGCCACCTTGCTTCCCAACCTCTTCAACTTGATCATGAACTGTATGCCTGTAATTATACTCATGAAGGAGATTACCAGGTGAATCCTGACTCGACCCCCTTGGTTCATAATCAGGAGCCCCTAAGTGCTCTGATCCTTGGTCCTGAATGCAGAACGGAGGCAGCTTTTCTTCAAAGTAGATGGAACCCTCATCATTATCCAAACTTAATTGCTCTGCGAGCTTTCGAAGAGCTAAATTAACCTCTGACTGTGATGTTGAATTATGATTTTCTGATCCAACCAATGTACTCTTGCAGTTTTTCTCCAAATTTTCAAGCACAAACTTGGAACTAACTTCTTCAACCGATGCATACTGACTGGCATAACTCTGATATGGTTCAAAACAACTCATTAGATCCTGAGGTCGAGCAGTAAAATTGTGCTTTTACGCATTGCTGACACCTCTGATTGAGTATGGAAGATTCTGGAGAGATGTTTGAGAGTGTAATTGAAATATATCTTCCTGCAACAAATATATAATTTTGTAAGGGAACTTCATCACAGGTTCCATCAGCAATATAACAAATCCATTATATTCCTTGCATTAAAAAGAACACTGGTGGTTAAGAGGATTATTTAGCTGGTCATATAATCTCACATATCCAATATACATTACTTTCTCCAAAGAAATATGCAAACCATCCCTTTGCTATGGACAAATCATTTTCTTTGCCTGGTTCTTTCACTCTAAAGTTCAAGACCAAGTTCGTGAACATGGTTATTAGGGTTTAGTTTACTCCAAAGACAAAGAAGATGAACAAGGGAGGGGCAAATCTTGCAAAAATCATTATCTTCCCTCTGAAATGCAAGATCATTAAATATCTAAATTAGGGGGAAATTCTTAAGAGGGCATTGTTTTCATTGTATTTAGATTGAGTCAATGGAATTCCTTGAAGTTAATTTCCTCATTTTAGTGCATATTTTATTTTCACACATTAATAGGAATGAATTTGTAATTTCTTTTGTTCATTTATATATATACAGTTGGAACATACAAATAAATTCCCCTATTGCAGAACATCTTGATCTCCAAACTTTGTGTTTTTGGGCATGTCATATTGAACAGTAACAACCATGTCCTTTTAAATAAAACCATAGGTACAAGTTCAAATTTGTAATTTTAACTCCAAATTAGAAAGAACACATTCTTCATGTTTGGAAAGTTCAAGGGAATGAATACATTACAAATGAATTGGCAGGGTTTTTATTGAAAGCAATCGAAAGAACAGGCCTTCTTGATAAAGAAATGGATTTCCTTTTCACCGCTTACTTCACTCATACCATTTGACATTTTTAAGATTTAAAAGTCAATATAAGGTTGGTAACAAACCTCAGCCACTTCTCTATAATGAACAAGAACTATGTGTTCATAGGCCCTGAAATGACAAAAAAAGGAAATTCATTTAACATTAAGAAAATATATTTCAGGCGACATTTTACTCAAGTTTCAAGAAGTAGAAGCTGTTTTTCAGATGTAAAGTACCATATATAAGTAGGTAGAATATGTACAGCCCACAAACTGATTTAGCAGAACAATTTGCTTGTGAAAATATAGGCAAACTATAGCATCTGTAGAATGTGAAACATACTAAACACAAGACATGCTCAAGATATAATATAAGCAGTGATCACAAAAGAGGCATGTTCTTCACAAAAGATGCAAGAAGAAATGGATAGCATAGGAAGACTATATTTAGAATCATAAAATAGTAAAAATGAGACACATTTGCAATGCTTTTGAACATGGCCAATTACCCTAAGAATATGAAAAATGTAAGCTAAAAGAAATCAAAAGAATAAATAGCCATATAAAGCATATGACTTGGCCTACACAAGTTACAATAGATTTAAATGAAACATCTAACATATTGATTATCCTTCAAGACTAGCGCATTGGTAAAAGAGTGAAATATACTTGTCGATATGGCACAAACTGCTAGAATGTGTCTGAAAGATCAACCCTATATATCCTTCTATCTCCTCTTGCTTTTATCATCTTTTACTTTCTCACTTCTTTCCAATCTTTTACTAATCATCTTTTCTTTTACTCACCCTAACCCTAGACATTAAACATCCACAAATGAAACCATTCCAGTCTAATCCATCTTCGCCATGAGGGCAGCTCAAAGCCCCTAACTAATAAGGCACCAGATGCACATTCTTGTACAGCCTCAGTCTCTGGCTGATATCCCTCTCCTTGGTACCATGGAGTTCTATTCCTCAGATTTCCATTTTCCTAGGACCTACACAGGTATCATTGTTCTGTTCTGCTGCTGCCTGAGCTACAACAGGTGGAATCTAATTGCTGATTAGCTGGATAGAAAACAAGTGATTTCTTGTTCAGGAGGCCTTACAATCTCAGCTGAGCCTTTGTTATAGGACCTATTCTTTTCCCTTGAAATGTAAAGTTACAAACTCAATATGACAGTGAAAACCTCCTCTAAACATGATAAAAAGCAAATTGTGCATTCAAAATTTCCAACCTAGCATACAAATGGCTTCACACCATGGTAATATGTACCTCTCCAACCAGAAAGTGCATCTAAGTAATGAAGAAGTACACAACCAGCACAACTTCTTTAATTTAGAATATGGCTACACATTTATCTGAAATCTGGACTATTGCAAGGTCATCATGATGATTTGGACCATCGATGCTTGCTTATTTGGACGCTTATTATCAGAATAGATGACAAAGGCACCGGTCCAGTGGCTCTTCTAGAGCCTAATTATCTTATTTTCAGAATCTTCTATTTTGGACCGTTGGATGTAGGGCTTCATACCTACATTTTTATTTTTCGCATCTTTTATTTTGAATCATTAGATGTAGGGTTTTATGACTATTGCCTATATATATGCTCTTGTGTATTAGAGAAGGCGGCTATGATGAGATGAAGAAAACAATTTGTGCGCTCTTTATGAGTTCCCAGTCCTCCCTTGAGTGTGAGAACAAGAGAGAATCCCTGGTGAGTCGTGGAGAACCCTAAGTTTATCTTCCACACCACCACCATCACGCATCTTCCTCCTTCCGCCTCTAGATCCAACGACAGCTTCTTTTTCTTTCATCTTCTAGATCCGACGACACCAACCGAGTTCAAGGTTGCACAGCAACATCTCTGTCAGCCTGCGACAGCCCCGGCCGCCAGCAGCCCATAACACCTCACAACCAACAGCTGCTAGCTGTCTCCACCACTCTGTGAGCTCCACATTCCTGCTCCGTGATAGGTGTACCTCTTCCGCCACCCGCTGAACTGCCAACAACCTTCGCACCTCCCCCGATTTCACCTCAACTGTCCCGACAGCCCGGCTGTCTTCCTTAGGCAGTACTAACATGCCTGGAGTCCGCCGACTACCTCTTCCAATCTTGCATCGGCGACTACCAACTCCACCCTCGGTGAGTGCTTCCATTTTATCCATCCTATGATTATCATTTATCTATCTCTAAAATATTATCTAGTTTAACTGCCACCACAAATTGAGAGATTGAGTATTTTTCCTGCAACATACATGCTTAATTAATATTGAAATAATACTGCTGCGGAACAATTACCTAAGTAGAACTTTGAATTTGTGTTTGACTTTAATCGTGGTTGTGAAAACCATTTAATTCTTACTAAAACCATTATTCACCCACTAGTATTAACTTGCTTCCTTCTCCCACTCTACATGTTGGTAAACCGTGCTCACATTAACTTTATTGGAAATCTCTATTAAGGGCACGGTTTACATCACATCATCTACAATATAGTACCTTGGACTTTGTTATCTTTTATGTGCCTGAATTACATAAAAGCTAAGCTTAGTCCCCATAGTATTACTTTGGTGAGCACCTTAGAGTGCATATATCTCCAAGAATACAAAAATGTTTACAGCAAGAATATGTATTAAAAAGTTTCATAAGTACAATTATGGCAAGAATGCCAATATCTCACTTCCATATTAGAATCTAAACATTTTTTAACAAGTAGTGTAACTTGCTCAAGCAAAACTTCAAAATTTTCACAATTGAAGGAAACTGATGACAACTTATTATAAATCTACCAATTATTTTTATTAATAATAAAGAAAAGAAAACTGTAGAACTACCAATGAAAAGTTTAGTGAAACTTCAAAGGTGAGAGAAAAATGTGCTTGTGGTGGAGTATTTTGGTAAATCACAATGCATAGTACTGTTAATAATAGAAGAATTACAAGTAACAAGAAAGAAGGCACACATCCAAACAGCTAGTTGAAATTCATGAACTTACGGATCAAGCATCCAATAGCTTCGCCTTTGAAAATAAGGATTTTTCTCTCCATGAGCATAATAACAATTCAATGCATCAACATTCCCAACCTAACACACAAAGCATAGAAGGGAAGCATCAAATTAATGCTCAAACCATGCTAAAATACAAACAAGTCCAGCATGTGCTACCATTTATGTCTAATGAGGTAAGATGGAAATATGTGAACAATATTCACTAGAAACAATCAAATGTTGATAAGAAAAAAGGTAAAGTACTAGGATAGTTGTGGAACTGCTATTTTCACTTTCCCAACAAAGAATGTGAGCTAAACTATGGCGGTGAAAAGATGACATTGATCTGCAGGAAGATATGGTATGGAAATGATTTGAACCAGTTCAATGTAAGAATCCAAGCCCATTTATAAAGAGACAATCCAATCAAGATCTCTCTATGTGGAACAGCTTATATTTTAGTGGATTGGCCTTAATAATAACCAAATAATAAGCGTTGCCCTATTGATGTAAGTTGGTATCATAGGAATGTGGTGAAAAAACAAACTTCTGCCATGGGTCCAGGGGCAAGATTGAAATTACTATTTAAGTAAATTCTCTCAGGACTCCTGGCAAGAGAGAAAACCTAAGCATTGGCTGCCCTTTTTACAAGATTTCCATATTGCAGCTTATATCTTGAACCAAAAGTTTTAAGGGTTATTTTGAGCTATGATCTTGTACTTAAGTTTAATAGGTGTTTTCCAAGAAGGCTGCCAAAAGATTGATAATTACAATCATAGAAGCGGATCATCAAAAGTTTTGGCACCACAGTGAGAGCTTTTAACTCTCAAAGGAAGTAATAACATTCTGTTCGAGGACTACTTCTCGGCTATATCTCTTGAATGCAGCCCAAGATGGAATGGGAAAATGATTAATAGATGGGATAGATATAACCTTGGATAGGATCATTGGAAAACTGGACAAATTCTCATAATTCCACATGGGTGCACATGTGCACACACACACACAATCAAAGCATGGGATGATAAATGAACTATTAGCTCTTTAATATATGATAAAAAGATTATGTGTAGATTATGAAATTTAATTCATTGGGGACTTTTTCCCCATCAACTTTTCCACAGCCAATCTAACACCCTTTTAAGATTTCAGGTAGGGATTAAAAGATCCTGCATCCGTAAAAATCCAAATCAAGCTTATTCCTCATCCTTACACAAGCTTTAATGAGGGTTTCTTGGAGTGCAAACCTTAAGCCTCTCCATGAGCTTCTCCTACAAAGTTCTTCCATCCTTCTTTTTCGCCACACATTATGACCATCTTTACGTGAAAAATCGTGAGCACCCCAATAATGGGTTGAAAAAGGAAAACAAAGAGCCACCTATAGATGAATTAAAGAAAATCAGAAAACTGAGAATCTGAACCCCATCATTTGAGCGCATTTTGAGTAAAAACTAGTCTAACATGCTCCTACCAACAGATAAACAATGTCATTACTAGGTGGTTGTTTGGGCGCTTCAATAATGCGTGACACTCGTGCATATAAATCCTCTACTATGATTCTGCAAGATAAAGAAGACTTCTCTGGAAGGTTTCATAGCTGAAGCGAAGCCTGTGCATCTTGGCTGCAACTCCTATCGATGATTCAAAACCTGAAATAAATGCACAAGTAAAATATTAAGTGTGTAACTTCACTCTAGCATATAGAAATCCATCCTACAGACTCTTTCAGCTCAAATCACAAGCTTAGCAATGTGCATCAATTGATAAATTCAGTTCAATGTGCACTGGACAAAGACTCTGCAAGTTGTCCACCCTCGACTAAAACACTGACTTGACTCAATAAGCACACAAACACTCATTTGGTGAAGAAAAAATGAAATTCTGGTAATGATCCCTAATACAAGAATATGCAGACAAACTCAATAATAAGAGAGCAAAGTGTTAAATAGCATTTTGGCATGATGTTGGCTCAAAAGCACCTTTTTAGGTTACAAATTTGGGGAAAGACCCCATAATTCAACATTATTTTCCTCTCGTCGACGATTTAGTAAATTTCAAGCGACAACCCTTCAAAATTTAGTATATTCTTAAAAAAGATTATAAGAATCAAGTAAAGTATAATAAAAAAAAAAATTATAAATAAAAAAAAAAAAACAGAGGAAATGAAAAGTGACCACACAGAACATTACCAACATAAACTGAAAAGAACAAAAACTTTAATCT